>APFE031433960.1:2731-47937 GCA_000404065.3 Pinus taeda
TTGACCTCTTCCTCTTCCAAAGGACATCTGGGTCTTGAAGGCTTGCTTTAGAGATGAGTTTTCATTTCTACTCAACCTTTGCTCATGTGTTATCAGTGATGCATGGAGTTCATCAACTGAAAAATTTGAGATATCCTTTGTCTCTTCTATGGTGGTGACAATCACATCAAACTTTGAGGGTAGGACCCTCAATAGTTTCTCCACAATCCTCCTTCCTTCAAGAGTTTCTCCATGAGACCTTATCTGTGTGACCAGACCAATTGCTTGTGTGAAGAATGAATCAATGTTGTCTGACTCCTTCATGCGCAGGTTCTCAAAATCTTTCTTCAACAACTGTAGTTTTATTGTCTTCACTCTCTCCATGCCTTGATAGGCTGTCTTAAGAGTTTGCCATGCTTCTTTTGATGTCTTGGCTGCTTCTATCCTTGGAAACACACTCTCATGCACTGCTTGATATAAGAATACAAAGGCTTTTGAATCCTTCTTCTTATTGCTCTTCAACAACTCTTTTTCTGCCTGAGTTAATCCATTAAACTCTTCTTCACTTGCCGGCTCTTCAAATCCATATTCAACAAATTCCCATAAATCTTGTGAGGAAAATACAACCTTCATGGTTATGGCCCAATAGTCATAGTTTTTCCCGTTGAATTGTGGGAGCTGGGTATTAAGCATACCCATGCTAGTGCTGGCCATTCTTTCAAGTCACCACTCTGCTGGTGAAGTTGCTAGCACAATAAACCCTTTCTTCAGCTTCTTTGACACTTCAAAGAACCTAGACTGACTCTGATACCATGTTGGAATTTTCTGCTAAATTCCTTAACAAACAGACAACACAAAAAAATGCTCTTTTTTTACTCTGTTTCTGCACAGAAAACTAAAAATTTCGTTTTCTTGAAATGGTGTTACAGCAACAGGATTCGGTGTTGCAGCAACGCTGATCGTGGTGTTGCAGCAACAAGAAATTTCTGATCATTTAATTTAAAATAAAAACTGAAAAACAAAGTAATACTCAGCGACACAGAAACTGGTGAAACAGTAACTGAAACTTTAACTTATATTCAATAAAAAAAATCATATAATAAAACAACTGATACAGTAAAACAACTTCACACCTTTCTGTAAATTTCATTCATATACTCATGCTGATGCGTACATAAAAAAAATTCTGCACTGATGTGCATTACAGAGAAAACTCTATTTCTGTTGAAAAAATAAAACTTATGCACACTGGTGTGTTTTTTACATTACATTTTAGAATCAACAAAAAACTAAACTTAACGTTCTTTCTTGTGCCGTAAGAACAAAACTGCATACTGGCAAAATCATCAATATAGAGGTATATCAGTTGATTTCAACAATACAAGGGTATGGCAAAGGACAACCCCTGCAGTTGAAAATAATATTTCAACACGAGAGGGAGACGTGTGGTGACAACATATTGTATGGAGGGGCAGTTTTGCTGATGGGCAGCGTGTCTTGAGGCTTTCGGAGGACAACAGTAATACCCCTTCAATTAAAGTCATACGTGAATTTTTTTATCTTTATCCTCGGTTGAGAGAGCAGTATATTTTACGCCATAGCAGTCATCCTATAGCAGCTTCTATCGCTGTTGTTGACACTTCTGAAATAATTAGTGTTTCGGATAGTCAGAGCGATGAGTTATGTTCAGTTTGTCAGGAATCGTACCGTGGTGGAGAACCCGCAATACAGTTGCGCTGCAGCCATCTTTTTCATGAATGCTGCATCTTTCTATGGTTTAAACGACAACTTTCCTGTCCGCTGTGTAGGGATGAGATGATGTAATTATCCTTTTTGAAGTTTCTTGATAACAAATTGTTTTGGTAATTATTCTGTTTGGTTTCAGATTCAGCAGGTAATGTAAAAGGATATCTGTGTAGGGATGAGATGATGTAATTATCCTTTTTGAAGTTTCTTGATAACATATTGTTTTGGTAATTATTCTGTTTGGTTTCGAATTCAGCAGGTAATGTAAAAAGATATTTGGGATGATATCAGGTAAACTGAAAGGATATTGATTTGACATGATATCACTCGTAGATTAATCTAGATAGATTAGTAAAATGGACTAACACAGAATAGATGCAATGAATCCTATGATAACACTGCTTTAATATCGGGAGGGATTTCCAACATCTTTTGGAAGAGTTAGTCACTTCATAAATATATTGCGCTCCTTCCTTGTATTGACAGCTTCTATGATATTCTTTACATCAACAACTTTTGCTTTATTGTCGTAATTAGCTTGGTAAACATTTTATTTTCCAGTTGCCTGAGTTCAAGTGAAGGGAATCACACTAAAACCATATTATCATAAATAGTTTATCGTAGTATTTATGGAAAATATATTTTCCAGTATATTTTTAAAATTTTCATTTCATTAAAAAGATAATACATTGTTAAAATTCAGGTTTAAATGAAAATAATATTTAGACTTATTCATTTAGTATAAAAAGCTACTATTTTTAAATAAAATATTTATATTTTTATGTTATTATATTTATTAATATTTATTTATAAATTTACTTAAGATGCATTCACATACTAAAAGTTAAATTTATTATTTATTTGCCTCAGCCTAATTGATAATTTAATAAATAATTCTATGTAAATGATCCAAAGCAAATATATTATCAGTAACCATAATTATTAATGCTGATATATTTAGGTAAATAACTAAATGAATTATAATACCCATAATCATAATAATGCAACTTACTTCATTTTTAGTGTTATGTAGATTTTTCAATTACTATTTAAAATTATTCATTTCAGTATCGATGTGGTGAGTTAAGTTGCTAACTACTACACACTCTAAGCCTCAATAACATTAGCTTGGGCCAACTAATAGATTAACCTTTGAATTTGGTACACACATGTGCTTTTAAAGGCTTCATAACTACAAATTTATTGCTCATATAGATTATCCACTTTTAGCATCATACCTCCATGCTTACCCTTGATCATCATACCTCCATCTTTATCTTTTGTTCATCTTGATTATGAAACCGCTCCCTAATATTTTTCATGATATACTCATGTAAATAAAATCATTGGAAGAAAATGTAGAAACAACAATATAGAAATCCTTCCAAATCCTTCCAAGTAGAACTTTATACTTTAGGAAGTGAAATATTAGAGTCATATGTATCTCATATAGCCGTTAAATTGGACAGTACAAAAATTAATAGGATGATGAATTCCATAAAAGTTTAAGAATTTTAGTGGATTACTAAGGTTGACAAGTTATTATTAGAACTTTATCAAGAATTATAGTGAAATAATAAAACCTCTAACAATGTTATTTAAAAAGGAGGCATTTCTTCCACACAAGCCACAAAATACAAAATATTTTTAAAATCTTAAGGAGAATGTGTATGATTTTTACAATCAACATGCTTAATTTGGAAAAACCCTTTATTGTGAAGAGTTATGCCTTACAGCATGACATTGATGTGAATTTAATGAGAAAAAAAGGAAAATTTAATTTAAAGGTAACCATATTAAATGAGATAACATATTATATGAGATAACATATTAAAGGAATTAATCAAAAAATCATCTTTTTCATACTAATCAAAACTATGAAACAATAAGAATATACTATCCCATAATAATGATAATAGATTAAAAACGTGTTTGAATCGAAGCTTAACAGAGGGAAAAAGGCAGATGGCTATGCCCAAAAAGCCAAACAAGTCAAAAAGGAGCATAGAGGACATATTGTTTGCATTAGATGTAACTCTGCTACTCATGTTACAGAAAGGTGCCCCAATCTCACAATCAAGGATACAGCACAACAGCACCAGCTAGAAGAAACTTCTCTTGATTCTTTTAGCTCATCGACAGAAGCAAAACTACAAGCAAATATGGGCCAATATTCTGAATTAGACTCATCAAAATGCTTGTGCTCTAATTCTGATGAATGCGCTTGCCATGCCTTGTATGAAGATGATTCTGATTATTCCAGCAGCTCAAGTGAAGAAGAGAGGGAAAAACCTCTAAGAGAAAAAGTACTCATGGCATCTGTAGATGAGGAAGCAGAATTAAAAATTTTGTCTCAGATTCGGGCTGTGGAGGACTGTGACATGAAGAAAAGACTGATCGAAGCTTTTACAGATCAACTGAAAACTAAAGCTGCTAAGGAATCAGGGAAGAAATCATTGTTTGTTGATGCATCCTATGAGCGCAATACAAAATCCTTTCAAATGCATCACCAAAAACTAGGAAGAGTGAGGATGCTTACTCTTGCTGAAGTAAGTGGTGAAATCCACCACATCAAATCTGAAATCTCTGCAATCAAAGCTCAGATTGTAGAACTACAAAAAGGCAAACAAGTTACGACTAGCCAGAAATATGAAGAAGAAGAGGAAGACGAGGATGATCCCTGGGACCAAGCTACACATGCGTAAGAGGTCTAGATTGCTGAAGGTACGCAAGATCCAAATTTTAGATTTAAGGACATGAGATTATTTACTATTACCTATCAGCAGCATCATGTTAAGGTAAACATTTGTATTCAAGGAAATTTTTTTCAAAGGACCGCATTATTAGACTCAGGTGCAGATATTAATATCCTTAATATGAAGAAAATTCCAGCCAGATCCGAGGTCTCTGCTAAAAGAAAGGTTGTGGGTCTTGGAAATAAGAAGCTCCAGTATGAAGTTCTAAGAGCTTCATTGTGTTTTGATTCACGTTGTGTATATATGAAGTTTGTTGTTGCAGATATTCCTGTTCATTGTATTTTAAGAAATATATTTCTTGTTGCAGTTAAGCCACATGGTTCAGCCAAGTTGAAAGGAAGAAGATCTGGTTACTTTATCTCAGTCCCCACATCAAGAGGTAAAAATAAGAAGATTATACTGCCTTATGTTTCTAGTCCAAGGGTCTCTACTATGGTGCAGGCAATGCAAAAGTTAGATAAGGCAGAATCCTTACTAAGAGACCTCAAAGATTTGAACAGTAAGATAAGGATTGAAGAATAGCTAAAGCTGGCTCATGTAAAATGCAGAATCAAGATTTGAAGCAAAAGCTAGAGGAGAAATGTTGTTCAGAAGAGCCGAATGCCTTTTGGCTTCAAATAAAGCATACTATCAGGCTGCCATAAAAAGAAGGATTTACAGGAAAACCCTGCAAGAGTATATCAATCCCCATGAGCAAAGAGTATAGGGATCTTTTCCAGAAAGAGATCCAGCAATTGCTTGACATGAGACTAATAAGAGAATCAAATAGCCTATGGAATTGTTATGGGTTTTATGTGAACAAAAGGGCAGAACAGATCAGGGGAATCCCAAGACTCGTCATCAACTATAAACCTCTGAATTCAGTTCTTGCAGATGACACCTATCCAATTCCACACAAAGGATACTTGATCAGAAGAATTACAGGTGCTAAAATATTTTCGAAGTTTGATTTAAAGGCAAGATTTTGGCAGGTGGCTATAGAAGAATCAGATAATTTTAAAATTGCCTTCAGCATTCCTGCAGGACATTATGAATGGAATGTCATGCCATTTGGGCTCAAAAATGCCCCCTCAAAGTTCCAGAAGGTGATGGATGACATTTTCAAACCTTATTTTGACTGGTTGATTGTATATATCGATGATGTTTTGATTTTTTCCAAGAGTATATATGAACACTTTAAGCATGTAAATATTTTCTTAAAGTTAGTTCAGAATAATGGGCTAGTTCTAAGCAAAAAGAAAATAGAAGTTTTTCAGACTTCTATAAAATTTTTGGGTCATACAATCTGCAATGGGCAGATTTCTGTCCAGAAGCATGCCATTGACTTCGCTGACAAATTTCCAGATGTGCTTAAGGATAAGACACAATTGCAAAGGTTTTTGGGTTGCCTTAATTATGTTAGCAACTTTTATCAAGATTGTGCCAGTGATAGAAAAATCCCTAACTTTTCCTCCTCACTGGTCAAATCTCCACACCAAAGCTGTTCAGGAAATCAAGGCTAAAGTAAAATCTTTACCCATTTTATATGTTACAGATGATCAAGCCTTTAAGATTTTTTAATCTGATGCAAGTAATGTTGGATGGGGAGGGGTTTTAAAGCAAAGAAATAATAAAGAAGAGCCAATAGTTCAATTTGCCTCTGGAGTCTGGAACCTTGCAGAACAAAATTACTTTGTTATTGAAAGAGAAGTCAAGGCTGCATGGAATTGTATAAGCAAGTTTGAGGTTTATCTGATAAATAAACCTTTTCTCCTCAGGACGGATGCATCAGCCATGCAAAAGGTATTGACAAAAAATATTAAGAAGGCTGGAGAAGCGAAATTTGCAAGGTGGCAGGCCCTGTTTGCCAATTTTGATTTCTCTGTTGAACATATTAAAGGAAAAGATAACAGCCTCCCTGATTTTTTAAGCAGAGAATATATTGAGCAGAAAGAGGCAGAAGTTATGGTTATTGTTACTGAATGGGAACAGGAACACAAGAGGGAGACAATGAGGATCATACCAGACGAATTAGAATGGGAAAATAATAAAAGGGACTGGAAACCCACATGGCAAATCAGAAATACAAAAGTTCTAGATGCTAATCTACAGCCCCATATGGATCTTCAATTATATGTGCCAGAAAGAAAAGTCTACCCCAAAGGAAGGACGTGGATACATGAAATGATTTATGACAAAGCCAGAAGGAATGTTGAGTTAGCAAGGAAAGCATTGGAGCAAAACTTTCACGACATCGCTACTATTTGGCAGTATGGGGGAAAGGATACAGGAATCTATGAGAAACATGTTTGCATATATCGTACCCGTGACTTATGGAATGAACCTGGTCATCGAAAGACACACATGGCAGCAAGATGGCCCAGAAATGATCCCATGATTATGTTTCCTGACACTGTCTTTGATTTTGCAGATTATAAAAGATTATGGTGGCAATTTCTTAATGTTGATGACCAAACAGAAACCCACTATACCAGGCTCAAATTCAGCACAGTCGAGCATTATCAAGGATATCAACAAAATCAATGGCTCAGAGAATGGTGGAAGGATTACAGGGTCAATAAAACTGCTATGGACCCAGTAGAACATGAGAAATATCGCAGGAATATGGGCAAGCCCTGTATCATGGATTGCAATACGGCATGCAATCATCCAGTATATCACATTGTCAAGCAGATGACCGACAATGAGTGGACAACATACAAAGATGCTCCTTACAATAATTCCCTTGAAGAATATATGCGAGAGCACATGGAGTGACTGGTCCTCACCAAAGTTCAGCGTCAAACCGTTCTAGGAAGGCCCATCATCGTCCGGAGAATCTACACCAAAGCCTGGGATATCATGCCACACAAACTAGACAGATTCCCAGGACTCACAATATTTTAATATGTACCAGTCACAAGGGCTGAATTGTGGCCAGTTTTTCCGTGGATTTTTCTATTTAAAAATCTCCACAGTGTAATATAATATTTTCTCGTGGGCTTTAGTAAAAAAGCATCCACAATGTTTTAGTCATGTCTGAATAACTTTTAGTACAAAGGATCTACTTTACAGGCTATATCGGCTGCGTTACCCGAAAGCAATTATTCGATCCATATTTTGGATCTGAATTTTTGTGCGGACGTTGCTCCGATAAAACTGAAAAGAAATGATTCCTTTGCTTTAAGTCTTTTCTCTGATCGAACCAAGGACAATGTTTGTCCCCCCTTCTCTCCTATATAAAGAAGGGTAAGGCTCATTCTTGGGGCATCATAGTTTAGAGATTTTAGAGTCTTGAGTGTTTTGAGTCGAGTATTTTCCTGCTCTGCATCTGCGGACCTGTGCGTCTGATCTGCTTGCATCACGAAATTACTCAAGTCCATAGGTGGTTTGGAAGCCTGCGCATCAGTATGCTCGATACTGGTGAGAACCTAAAGTGGCTGAACCATTAGAGTCTTTGAGTCTGTATATTTTCTCCTGAAAAATTCTGAGGCAGAGTCTGTCCATCGCCAGGAAGCCTCTGGTATTACTTGATCTTTATGATCGGTATATAGTCCAGTAAATGCAGTGAAAGTCTATCTATGTAAAGAGTTTCCTCTCTCTGTAAATGTTTTAAGCATCTGAAATAATATGAGTACACCATATTTCCGCCATATGAGTATCTCTGTGCATTTATAAAAGTCTGTGTGTAATCGTTCTGTGGAGTCTTCATCCGAAGTTCGCAGGAAGTTCGCCAAAGGATCGAAGGGACACCAAGGTCGTTGTTAGGCGAGGAAGCCATTGAGGAGACCGCTAGAGTGTGAAAGATCTGAGTAGGTTCACCACTGGTTCACCAGGAGTTGGCCATCTGCACTAACGAAGATATACAGCAAGTCGCAAGCTCGTGATAGGAGCCCCTGCAAAAACTGGTATCAAAGCCAGTAACGTCTGGTTCTAAAGGTTGGTACTCTAATCTGAAGTACTGATAATCAGAATGGAACCATTCAGGAAATCTATTTCTTTCCGTGAACTAGAAGAGAGAGACTCTCAGGTTGAGGAAAATCCTTTAAGAGATATGTTTGCAGGTAGTTCTAGTAGAACCTTAAATTCTGCAGAACTTACCTATGAAGAATCTTAGCCTTCTGCCCATTGGGAATCACCATAGATATCCCCTTCTGAAGTTTATAGTGACTTATCCCCCTTTCATTTAATTGCTGCATCAAGGATAAGAATTAAGGAGTCGGTTAGTTAAGTCCAAGAAAACTTAGATAGCATTCAAACAATTTCTTTGTTGGATCCTAAAGCATTGCAAGCTGAAGCAAAGAAATTGAAGACAAACTATCTGCATCTAGGTTGTATTCGGGTTGGAATAAATCCTTTAGTCCATAAAGAATTACATACTTTTGTCCTTGCAACAGTCAGAGATATGACACATAATAAGTATACCGATTCCATTATTGGTGGAATAGTGGCACCCTTGTCTGATGGTCCTGTGTATTTTGACTGCTATCCAAACTTTTCTATATATGTCTATGACGAAACCATTGCTAAGATCTTGCAACTGCAAATCCAGACAACATGTTTCGATATGAAAAAGAAAAGAAACAATGTAGCCATTCAGACTAAAGCTTGCCTGCAACACACCAATACCTTGTGGCCAACCATCCGCCATACACCTAGCAGAGATTCCAAGTCTAGTGTTGTTGTCAAACTGATCCCTGAAATCAAAAAGTTGAACATCATTTGATCCGATGGCAAGACTTGCAATTTCCTGCACATTGGGCGGTAGATAACCCCAAGCCAATAGTACCCAGAAATATTACTTCTGCAAATATTACTGAAAATCCTTCTGGTGCTATTATTTCTTTTCCAAGAATATCTACCATTGACTGTCAAGGAATTGATATTGCTTGCAAATCCTCAAAGTATTACAGAGACTCTTATGTTGTCGATACTGCTTGTTCCTCTTCATCTTGCTGTAGACACAGTCAATTATATGAGTTAGCCCAGCTTGTAAATTACTCTTCTCTAGAAGTAAAGTGTCCAGATTATCAAGATGTTATAAATCTGCTTACCTTAGCTGAACAAAATGTACATTCATTTCATAATCCCAGAACTGGTGTTGCTCCTCCTTCTACTTCTGTAAACACGTGTCTGAATCCCAAGTGTTCTGACATCCCGTTTACTCATGAGCCAGAACCTGATTCAAACCATGTTCTCATGATGCAAATAGTAGAAGAAGAAGATCCCAGATTAACTGAAATGATCTGTCTGATGAGACCAGCAAAGCCAAGATATGGCCTAGGAATGCTTGAGCAGTCACAGTTGATTCCAGAATGTAGGTTTAAACAAATTCCTGCTGATTGTAAAAAGCCTGCAGTTAAGGAAATGCACAAGTTCTTCTCGCTTATGGATGGATGCCTGAAATCACAAATCAGTGCTAAATGGATGAAGGCTATGCTTAATTGGGATTTGTATACAACTCCACAAGCAGAAGAATTTGACCAAACATGCACACTTGACCAGAAAAGGCAATATGCAAATGACTGGAAACATTACATGGAGGTGAACAATACATGGATTTCTTTCTATTCTTGGAAAGATAAAATTGCTCCCATAAATGTTTTTATTGGTGCTTCCTCCAGTCTTACAGTCAATAAACATGGATGGACTGCATTAGACGCGTCACAAATTGAGACTCCTACCACATTTCTTCCATACAAAGGGATTGTTTTAGGAGAAAATACCAATGCAGCCAAGGCCATCCTATTGGTCCAAAAATATGATAATGCCCTAGGAATTGATGGAAGAATCCAAAAGGCTAGTGAACAATTGAACTGAACCAATACAGATCTCAAGGGTTTGGAGATGAATGTAACAAAGACAGATGATGTAAAGAAGCAGATAGATATTGTACAGATTTCATTAAATAGTGTGAATAGTTGTTTAAACAATACGCAATTTGATTCCAGTATTTCTTGTACTTATGCCAGAGATTCACTGAACAAAGTAGAAGAGGTAGGAGAAAAATTAGTTGGTCACATTGACACAACTAAAACTCTTCTTACTGGATTAGTAGGAAAAATTGAAAAAGTTCAGTTGACAAAAGCAGAAAAGCCAGTTCCAAATTCCTTCTTGGTAAAAAGGAATATAAAGATTGAAAATCAAATAAGAAATATTCATAAGTTTCCTGCTTTATTCGCCAAAGAAACTGTCTCTTCATCAGATGCTGATAAATCAGAACATATTAGCATTGCTTCTCTAAATAACTTTTAGTACAAAGGATCTACTTTACAGGATATATCGGTTGCGTTACCTGAAAGCAATTATTCGATCCATATTTTGGATCCAAATTTTGTGCGGACGTCGTTCCGATAAAACTGAAAAGAAATTATTCCTTTGCTTTAAGTCTTTTCTCTGATTGAACCAAGGACAATGTTTGTCCCCCCTTCTCTCCTATATAAAGAAGGGTAAGGCTCATTCTTGGGGCATCGGAGTTTAGAGAGTTTAGAGTCTTGAGTGTTTTGAGTCGAGTATTTTCCTGCTCTGCATTTGCGGACCTGTGCATCTGATCTGCTTGCATCACGAAATTACTCAAGTCCATAGGTGGTTTGGAAGCCTGCACATCACTATGCTCGGTACTGGTGAGAACTTAAAGTGGCTGAACCATTAGAGTCTTTGAGTCTGTATATTTTCTCCTAAAAACTTCTGAGGCAGAGTCTGTCCATCGCCAGGAAGCCTCTGGTATTACTTGATCTTTATGATTGGTATATAGTCCAATAAATGCGGTGACAGTCTATCTCTGTAAAGAGTTTCCTTTCTCTGTAAATGTTTTAAGCATATGAAATAATCCATATTTCCACCATATGAGTATCTCTGTGCATTTATAAAAGTCTATTGTGTAATCGTTCTATGGAGTCTTCGTTCGAAGTTCGCAGGAAGTTCGCCAAAGGATTGAAGGGACACCAAGGTCGTTGTTAGGCGAGGAAGCCGTTGAGGAGACCGCTAGAGTGTGAAAGATCTGAGTAGGTTCACCAGGAGTTGGCCATCTACACTAACGAATATATACAGCAAAGTCGCAAGCTCGAGATAGGAGCCCCTGCAAAAACTGGTACTGGTTCTAAAGGTTGGTACTCTAATCTAAAGTACTCATAATCAGAATGGAACCATTCAGGAAATCTATTTCTTTCCGTAAACTAGAAGAGAGAGACTCTCAGGTTGAGGAAAATCCTTTAAGAGATATGTTTGCAAGTAGTTCTAGTAGAACCTTAAATTCTGTAGAACTTACCTATGAAGAATCTCAGCCTTCTGCCCATTGGGAATTACCACAGGTATCCCCTTCTGAAGTTTATAGTGACTTAGCCCCCTTTCATTTAATTGTTGCACCAAGGATAAGCATTAAGGAGTCAGTTAGTCAAGTCCAAGAAAACTCAGATAGCATTCAAACAATTTCTCTGTTGGATCCTAAAGCATTGCAAGCTGAAGCAAAGAAATTGAAGACAAACTATCTGCATCTAGGTTGTATTCGGATTGGAATAAATCCTTTAGTCCATAAAGGGTTACATACTTTTGTGCTTGCAACAGTCAGAGATATGACACATAATAAGTATACCGATTCCATTATTGGTGGAATAGTGGCACCCTTGTCTGATGGTCCTATGTATTTTGACTGCTATCCAAAATTTTCTGTATATGTCTATGATGAAACCATTGCTGAGATCTTGCAACTGGAAATCTAGACAACAGGTTTCGATATGAAAAAGAAAAGAAACAATGTAGCCATTCAGACTAAATCTTTCCTGTGACACACCAATACCTTGTGGCCAGCCATCCGCCATACACCTAGCAGAGATTCCAAGTCTAGTGTTGTTGTCAAAACCGATCCCCGAAATCAAAAACTTGAACATCATTTGATCCGATGGCAAGACTTGCAATTTCATGCACATTGGGCGGTAAAAAACCCCAAGCCAATAGTACCCAAAAATATTACTTCTACAAATATTACTGAAACTCCTTTTGGTGCTATTATTTCTTTTCCAAGAAGATCTACTATTGACCGCCAAGGAATTGATATTGCTTGCAAATCCTCAAAGTATTACAGAGACCCTTCTGTTGTAGATACTGCTTGTTCCTCTTCGTCTTGCTGTAGACACAGTCAATTATATGAGTTAGCCCAGCTTGTAAATTACTCTTCTCTAGAAGTAAAATGTCCAGATTGTCAAGATGTTATAGATCTGCTTACCTTAGCTGAACAAAATGTACATTCATTTCATAATCCCAAAACTGGTGTTGCTCCTCCTTCTACTTCTGTAAATCCATGTTCGAATCCCAAGTGTTCTGACATCTCGTTTTCTCATGAACCAGAACCTGATTCAGACCATGTTCTCATGATGCAAACAATAGAAGAAGAAGATCCCAGATTAACTGAAATGATCTGTTTGATGAGACCAACAAAGCCAAGATATGGCCTAGGAATGCTTGATAAGTCACAGTTGATTCTAGGATGTAGGTTTAAACAAATTCCCGTTGATTGTAAAAAGCCTGCAGTTATGGAAATGCACAAGTTCTTCTCACTTATGGTAGGTGGATGCCGAAAATCACAAAATCTACGACGTTGCTAAAGGATGAATTTAGTATGTTGTGCTATGAAAATTGATTCTAGCGCTGTAAGTGTGAAGGTGACACCAGCTAGAGTGACTTGATCACCATGTAAATGCAATACAAACAAATGAGCCAACTCATGGTGAAACTGAATGCTAGCAACCTTTTCACAAAATTCATAACATGACTGATGTCGGAAACAAGAGATGGCAAGAGGGCAGGCCTGCAATTCAACAAGAGTGGTTGGTTCTTCTCTGATATGTCTGCCCCCTCTATGAGGCCTCTTGGGTGCATGTCGCTCCGTGGGTGAGTCACTTTGGGTCTCCACTTCATAATCATATGAAGGATCAGATGCCATGACTGCTAGTGGAAAAATCGTCCTGAAGAGATAGGTGCTGATGTGTCAAACTGTGTTGGACTGCCTTTGAAGATTGTTTAACCTCTACCACCAAGGGAAAACAGTGAATGAGGGAGTATAAGGGGAGGGAAAAATAGTGGGGGATTAGGGACCGTTGGGGTAGATTTAGTTAGGGAAATATGGGATGTTTTGCGAGTTTCTATAAGGTTAGGGTTTGGGATTTTACAATAGGAAATTTGGGAAAGGGAACTTGGGATAGGGGATTAGTGAATTCAGGAGGTAGAGGAACTTAGGGAACAATGAAATCAGGGAAAAATGGGATAAGGGAATGATGGAGAGATGATAGACTTGGTAGCAAAATAGTTATCAAAACCCTAGGCAACAATTTTTTGTTTGAGGAATTTGAAATGGTAGGGTTTGATTATTGTAAAAACACTCACCACATCAACCATCATAACATAAACACCAAACTTGGATAAACAACAGAGGTGGAGCTCAACCTACTTGGAACAAGGTGAATTCGTGTGTTTTTGGCGATTGGAGGTCGTTCTGGAAATTTTCTTGCTCTTTAGCTGTGTGCACCGCGCACCCAACCCAATGCGCCATGCCTGTGAAATACACTGAGTTCTGAGGCCTAGTGTGTCGTGCCTCACCAATGCGCCGTGCCTCCAGCCCAGTGCGCCGCGCCGGTCACTAGGAGCGATTTTCACCCAATTTTCTTTCTTTCTCCACAAAATCACTTGACCTTGCTTGTCTTTTGCAAATGAAATTTTCACATGAAGACATTGCTTATAAACAAAGAGCTTTTGAGATTTTAGCTCATGAAACCCACTTTCATAATGTTTTGGATTTGACTTTATCTTTACATTCTGGTTTTTGGACTTTTTCACTTCTTTTTGGCTTTACAATGAACCAAATGACCTGAGCTTTGTTTGTTTTGCAGGTGATGGAGCTTCTGGGCTAAGGAAAGAAACTAGGGTGCAGATGAAGAAATTTACAATGAGAAAAACAAAATTTACATGATTTTTACACAATAAAAACTAAATACTCTGTTTTTTTCCTCAAAACAGAGTTTTGAGGAAAAACACAATTTCGAACACTTGGTGATGAAATTTATTGATGTTGAAACCTCCTCATGGCCTGCTAGTGATTATTGGACACTTTGAAGCATTTATTGACAAAACCCTAATGGAACCCTGACCTAATTGACAATGAAACCCTAAAGACAACCTTTTGCAATTTTTAGATAAAAAGAAGGTTGTATATACCTTTTTAATGATCATACATGAACCAGCAGGTAAATGACATGAGGGACATGAGGAAAACCACTCTCATCAGAAGATCCATGCGTCTAATGGAATGCAGATGACTGGGTGGGACACCTAATATGAAATGCAACAAGAGGATTTGATCTTTGACGGAGGGATGAAGATACCGACACTAACACCACCTATCAGAGACTGTAAATCTTCCAATGACATATCGACTACACTCAAGAACCTCTACCAAACACAGAACACCAATCACATCTTTTCACTCAAAGGCAAGTTGTTTTCCATGAGGATGGAGGAGAATGAATCTGTTGTTGGATTCATTGCACGGGTCAAGGACTTGAAGGACAAATTGGGAGACATCTGGGAGAAGGTGTCTGATTCCAATCTTTTCGCAATTACATTGAATGGGATGACAAATGAATACTAGATGTTCATCACACGATTTTTTGAAAGGAAGGAAACCCCTCCATTTAAAGAGCTAATAGGAATCTTGATACAAGAAGAAGAGCGGTGACAAAATTTGATACCAAAAAGTTATGATCTTGCTCTGATGGTGAAGAAGAAGCCATACAAAGGGAAACAACGACAAGGACAAAAAGGTGGTGACAGTTTTCAGAAGCGACCATTTAGAGGTATGTCTCTAAGTAACTATGGTAACAAATATGATATTAAATGCTTTTACTGTGGGAAAACAAATCATTTAGCTAAGTTTTTCTCTAAGAAACAAGAAGATGAGGCTATAAATAAATAGTGAAAACACATAGGGTACTTTTCCGATGAAGGTCACAGTCATGATCTTTGATTATTTGTAGCTTATTATGCTCTTTCAACTATTGAGGAGGTTGAGTCCGAAATATGGTTCATAAATTCAGGTGTGTCTTCACATATGACGAGTAATAAGCATTGGTTTGAAAATTTTGAAGAAACTACTTATGGAGCTAACATATATCTAGGCGATGAAAAAGGTTATCAGATCAAGGGGTATGGTGATATTCTGGTGATGTTACCTGATGGTAATATCAGATATATTAAAAATGTGATGTATGTACCCAAGATCAAGAAGAACTTGATCTTTGTTTCAATGATGGCATTTCAGGACCTGCAAGTTGAATTCTTTAGATCATATTGTGTCATAAAGGATAGCAAGAAGGAACCAGTTG
This sequence comes from Pinus taeda, assembly GCA_000404065.3. Taxonomy (NCBI): domain Eukaryota; kingdom Viridiplantae; phylum Streptophyta; class Pinopsida; order Pinales; family Pinaceae; genus Pinus; species Pinus taeda. The sequence goes on from APFE031433960.1 coordinate 18,564, forward strand.
CATTAGGAGTGTGTGTGGGAGGCTTGTATAGGTTTAATGTCAAGAGCATGCCACACCAAGCTCTGGCTTCAATAGGATTAACAACCGAGAATCTTTGGCATCAAAGGTTCAATCATCTGAACCTACAAGATCTCATGTTGCTACAAAGAAAAGGTATGGTTGATGGACTACCTTCTTTTAAAAATGTTCATTTAGATTGTGATGGATGTGCATTAGGGAAAATGCATAGAGAAGATTTTCCTTTGAATGCTGATAGGAAGAAAAGAGATATTCTGGAGCTTGTGCATACAAATATATGTGGACCTATGCAGACTAGGTCACTAGGTGGTGCATATTATTTTCTACTCTTTCCTGATGATTGCACTAAATTCTCTTGGGTGTATTTTATTAGAAAGAAGAGTGAGACATTTCAATGCTTTAAAGAATTGAAGAATATGGTGGAGAAGCAGACATGGAAATTCATTAAGATTCTCCGCTGTGATCAAGGGAAGAATACAAATTGGGGGAGTTCATGAAATTTTGAAGGAATTATGGGATTATTCAATAGTACACAGTACCTTACACTCCACAGCAGAATGGAGTTGCTGAATGAAAAACAAAACCCTTGTGGAGTGCACACAAAGTATGCTTCAAGGTAAGGGAATATCTAATGGTTTTTGAGCTAAAGCCATTAACACTACAATATACTTGAAAAACATGAGTGCAACTAAATGTCTTAATTTTAAAACTCCTTTTGAAGCATTTTATAGATATAACTGAAGTGAATCATTTAAGGGTTTTTAGGTCAAAAGCCTTTGCCCATATTCCCAAGGATGATAGGAATAAGTTAGATCCTAAGGCCACGAAATGCTTCTTTGTAGGATACTTCACTGAGTTTAAAGCTTATAAATTGTTTAATCCTTTGACTCATAAAGTTTTTGTGAGTTGAGATGTGCTATTTCATGAGAAGACCGAGGAAGGAAATAAGGAGGAAAACCTTGAAGAGTGGCATATTCCATTGTTGATGGAAGAAAGCAGTGAGTACATGCAACAACAACAACAACAACATCAGAAAGAGGAAGAGGCAGGAGATGTAATTAGTAAGTCAAGCCAGCTAAGGTCTGTAGTAGATAGATTTGAGGTGAGCCCATTACCGAGAAGATCAAGTAGGCAGACTCAACTACAACCAGTTTGAAAGACTATGCTTTAATGTCAAACATTTTAGATGTAATAGAACCCACACCTTATAAAGAATATAGTTAATTGCATGAATGGAGGGTCGCAATGAATGAATAATTTGAATCTATAATTAGAAATAATACTTGGGAACTAGTTGAATTTCTTGAAGGAAAAATACCCATAGGTTGCAAGTGGCTTTATAAACCTAAATATAATGTAGATGGGAGTGTAGAAAAGTTTAAAGCTAGACTGGTAGCAAAGGGTTATTCACGGAAAGAGGGAATTGACTATGAAGAAACCTTTTCTCCTATAGCCAAACTGAATACTATTAGAATGTTAATTGTTGTAGCTACAAAACATTAGTGGAAGCTACACCAGTTATATGTTAAGTCTGTATTTTTAAATGGTGATTTAAAGGAAGAGGTTTATTTAATGTAGCCTGAAGGGTTTGTTAAACAAGGGATGGAGCATTTAGTTTGTAGATTGAAAAAGGCCCTTTATGGTTTAAAACAGGCACCCAGGTCTTGGTACGAGAAGATTGATTCATTTTTCTTATAGCATGGTTTTCATAGGAGTAAGAATGACCCAAATCTATATACCATGTATGATGAACAGGGGCATTTAATTTTGATTTCCTTGTATGTGGATGACATGATTATAACAGGTAATGCAGATGCATTAATCCAAGAAATCAAATTGCAGATGTCACAGGTTTTTGAGATGAAAGACCTTGAAAGTTTACATTATTGTCTAGGTCTGGAAGTGTGGAGAGACTCTGGGAAGAGTTTCCTTAAGGGAAGTATGTTAGGGGACTCCTCAAAAAGTTCAAAATGGAACAATGTATGACAACATCAATACCTTTGCAGCAGAACCTGAAATTTTGTAGAGACGATGGCTCTAAGGAGGTGGATGCTACTTTGTACAGGCAACTAGTTGGTAGTTTGATATATTTGACTACAACTAGACCAGACTTAGCATACTTTGTTACTGTGTTGAGCTAGTTTATGTCTAAACCTCTTGAAATTAATTGTGTAGCGGAAAAAAGTGTACTAAGGTATCTTCATGGTACTTGTGATTATGGTATTTTATACGCTGATACATATGATGTTACTTTAGCAGGTTTTCCAGACTCTGATTGGGTAGGTAACCTGGATGATCAATGATCTATCACGGATTATGCATTTCGTATTGGATCTGGGGTCATAGCACAGAGCAGTAAAAAGTAGAGCATTGTGTCTTTATCTTCAACTGAAGTCGAGTACCAAGTAGTATGCACAACGACATGTGAAACTATCTGGTTGAGGAGACTTCTCCATGATGCACGCGAAGAGCAGAAAGAAGCGACTGTCATCAATTGTGACAACCAAAGTTCCATTAAGCTGATGAACAATCCAGTGTTTCATAAGAACACGAAACACATAGATACTCAGTTTCATTTTGTAAGAGAAAACATCTAGTCAAAATAAATATTTATTGAGTACTGTAAAACATGTGACAACATGGCTGATATTTTTACAAAGCCTCTTGGGAAAGTGAAGTTTGACTTGTTTAGGGGGGTGTTAGGACTTCACGATAATCCTTTCTCCATTAAGGGGGAGAGTAGAAAATAATTAATATTATATTGTATTAATGGAGAAAGGGTTACATGGTTGTAATGTAACTCCTTAAGTTAGGATTACTTCCTAGGTTGTAAGAGTTTGTTCTCACCTCCCTATTCTTTTGAGATGTATTTATTGTCTCATCTTTGATTAATTGAATATAACAGTGTACGCTCTAGTTTATGCAGCCTCTATGTGCAACTTGCTCACCTGTAAGCTACTGATTAATTTAATTAATTTCTACTAGTTAATTTAATTAATTTCTTTTCTTTCTAGTTTTCTAATAAACCAAACACTCTAAACCTCCAAATATACACATAATTTCAATAATTATTAAATAATATTTGGTTCTACACATAATTTCAATAATTATTAAATAATATTTGGTTATATTTACAAAGACAAAAATATTAAGCTTACGAGTTGATTAACATTAAACTAGAAGTCGAAATGATGCCAAAGATAACATATATGGTAAGGATTTTTAAATTGTTTCTCTCTGAATTAATTTATAGTGCCCTTTATTTTGATAACTTATTTTAAACTATAAAACAACAAATGAGAAGGTTTGACTTTGATGATAATATCTCATAGCACATTGATAGCAAAAAAAAATGATCATATAAAAAAAATTGATCATATCATCATTCGTTTTCAAATTTGATAAAATAAAAAGTTAATAAATAACGCGGGAGAGGAGTTGAGGGTGTGGTTTTTTTTATGTTTTAATTTCTTTAATGAAGTTGCATTCTATCATTAGAAACCTCAAGAGACACAAATATTTCCCATCTATGAGCCCCTAGAACACAAATTTTCTAGGTATGCTGCTCCTGATCTTGAAGGAAAAGGAAAATTGCCTAAAGCACACACCTTCTTCCATGACTCTCATAGGGAATGGAATATAGATAATATGAGCATTGGTCAGATCCGACAAATGATAGACATAATGTACACAGAATATAAGCTCATGTGTCTCAGAGGAAAATCTGAAATAGATGCTTGCAAGACAATTATTCAATGTTTTACAGGTACACTTCTCAGATGGTGGGAGACTGAATCTTCCCCCAAACTCATTGAAACCATGGAGGCAGAAGTTCTTAAAGATGAGAAAGGCAACATTATACATAATCCAGATGGAACAATGATCAGTAATATGATTGGCGCTCTGACATCAATGATTCAGGAGCATTGGTGTGGAAGTGAAACAGAGATTGCCAACAAACATGAAGTCATACTCATGAACCTCAAATGCCATAAAATGTCACAGTATGATGAGTTCCATCGTGATTGGATGCAAAGAATTTACGAGGTAAAGGAATCAAATAACCTGTTGTGGAAATAGGTATATCTTGCTACTCTACCTTCAAAATTCGTTGATTATATCAGATTGAAGGAAATTTTTCAGTTGCCATTTGAATCCTACACATGGGGTGAAATTTACTCACATATTACAAAGACACTGGTGAGTCTTTGTACGAGCTCAAAGGTAAATAAATATTTAGAGAAATTATCCAGGTTACCAGATAGAAAGTCCATCTGCAGTAGATATGGAATTGAAATAGATGATCCTTTGATCAAGAAAATGAAGACTAAGAAAAGAGCTAAAACAGAATTCAAGGAGATCTTCTACAAAAACAAGAAAAATTATCCAAAGGATAGAAGAAGAAAATATCCCACAAGAAATAGAAGTCAAAAGCATAGACATAAGGGATATTACAGGTATGTGCCAAATACTCATTATTACAACCCCTCTGACATCCATCTGCATTCAGCGAAGCAAGAAAAATGGAACAAAATCACTTGCTGGTTATGTCGGCAGAATGGGCATACTGCCTCAAGGTACCCGCAAGGGGAGGAATCAAAGCTTAACAGAGGGAAGAAGACTGTTGTCTATGCTCAAAAAGCCAAACAAGTCAAAAAAATAGCATAGAGGCCCTATTGCTTGCCTTAAATGTGGATCTGTGACTCATGTCACTGAATGGTGTCCCAATTTCACAATCAAAGATACAGCAAAACAACACCAGCTTGAAGAAACATCTCTTGATTCTTTAGCTCTACAAAAGAAGAATTTCGTAGGAAGTTCGCCAAAGGATCGAAGGGACACCAAGGTCGTTATTAGGCGAGGAAGCCGTTGAGGAGACTGCTAGAGTGTGAAAGATCTGAGTAGGTTCACTACTGGTTCACCAGGAGTTGGCCATTTGCACTAACGAATATATACAGCAAAGTCGCAAGCTCGGGATGGGAGCCCCTGCAAAAACTGGTATCAGAGCCAGTAACGTCTGGTTCTAAAGGTTGGTACTCTAATCTAAAGTACTCATAATCAGAATGGAACCATTCAGGAAATCTATTTCTTTCCGTGAACTAGAAGAGAGAGACTCTCAGGTTGAGGAAAATACTTTAAGAGATATGTTTGCAAGTAGTTCTAGTAGAACCTTAAATTCTGCAGAACTTACCTATGAAGAGTCTCAGCCTTCTGCCCGTTGGGAATTACCATAGATATCCCCTTCTGAAGTTTATAGTGACTTAGCCCCCTTTCATTTAATTGCTGCAACAAGGATAAGCATTAAGGAGTCAGTTAGTCAAGTCCAAGAAAACTCAGATAGCATTCAAACAATTTCTCTGCTGGATCCTAAAGCATTGCAAGCTGAAGCAAAGAAATTGAAGACAAACTATCTGCATCTAGGTTGTATTTGGGTTGGAATAAATCCTTTAGTCCATAAAGGGTTACATACTTTTGTGCTTGCAGCAGTCAGAGATATGACACATAATAAGTATACCGATTCCATTATTGGTGGAATAGTGGCACCCTTGTCTGATGGTCCTTTGTATTTTGACTGCTATCCAAACTTTTCTGTATATGTCTATGACGAAACCATTGCTAAGATCTTGCAACTGCAAATCCAGACAACAGGTTTCGATATGAAAAAGAAAAGAAACAATGTAGCCATTCAGACTAAAGCTTGCCTGCGACACACCAATACCTTGTGGCCAGCCATCCGCCATACACCTAGCAGAGATTCCAAGTTTAGTGTTGTTGTCAAAACCGATCCCCGAAATCAAAAAGTTGAACATCATTTGATCCGATGGCAAGACTTGCAATTTCCTGCACATTGGGCGGTAAAATACCCCAAGCCAATAGTACCCAGAAATATTACTTCTGCAAATATTACTGAAACTCCTTCTGGTGTTATTATTTCTTTTCCAAGAAGATCTACTATTGACTGCCAAGGAATTGATATTGTTCGCAAATCCTCAAAGTATTACAGAGACCCTTCTGTTGTAGATACTGCTTGTTCCTCTTCGTCTTGCTGTAGACACAGTCAATTATATGAGTTAGTCCAGCTTGTAAATTACTCTTCTCTAGAAGTAAAATGTCCAGATTGTCAAGATGTTATAAATCTATTTACCTTAGCTGAACAAAATGTACATTCATTTCATAATCCCAAAACTGGTGTTGCTCCTCCTTCTACTTCTGTAAACCTGTGTCTGAATCCCAAGTGTTCTGACATCCCGTTTCCTCATGAGCCAGAACCTGATTCAGACCATGTTCTCATGATGCAAACAGTAGAAGAAGAAGATCCCAAATTAACTGATATGATCTGTCTGATGAGACCAACAAAGCCAAGATATGGCCTAGGAATGCTTGAGCAGTCACAGTTGATTCCAGAATGTAGGTTTAAACAAATTCCTGCTGATTGTAAAAAGCCTGCAGTTATGGAAATGCACAAGTTCTTCTCACTTATGGATGGATGCCTGAAATCACAAAGCAGTGCTAAATGGATGAAGGCTATGCTTAATTGGGATTTGTATACAAATCCACAAGCAGAAGAATTTGACCAAACATGCACACCTGACCAAAAAAGGCAATATGCAAATGACTGGAAACATTACATGGAGGTGAACAATACATGGATTTCTTTCTATTCTTGGAAAGATAAAATTGCTCCCATAAATGTTTTTACTGGTGCTTCCTCCAGTCTTACAGTCAATAAACATGGATGGACTGCATTAGACGGGTCACAAATTGAGACTCCTACCACATTTCCTCCATACAAAGGGATTGTTTTAGGAGAAAATACCAATGCAGCCAAGGCCATCCCATTGGTCCAAAAAGATGATAATGCCCTAGGAATTGATGGAAGAATCCAAAAGGCTAGTGAACAATTGAACTCGACCAATACAGCTCTCAAGGGTTTGGAGATGAATGTAACAAAGACAGATGATGTAAAGAAGCAGATAGATATTGTACAGATTTCATTAAATAGTGTGAATAGTTGTTTAAACAATATGCAATTTGATTCTAGTATTTCTCGTACTTATGCCACAGATTCACTGAACAAAATAGAAGAGGTAGGAGAAAAATTAGTTGGTCACATTGACACAACTAAAACTCTTCTTACTGGATTAGTAGGAAAAATTGAAAAAGTTCAGTTGACAAAAGCAGAAAATCCAGTTCCAAATTCCTTCTTGGTAAAAAGGAATATAAAGATTGAAAATCAAATCAGAAATATTCATAAGTTTCCTGCTTTATTCCCCAAAGAAACTGTCTCTTCATCAGATGCTGATAAATCGGAACATATTAGCATTTCTTCTCTATTTCAAGAAGCAGAGGCTGAAGAAGAAGCCAAAGAAACAGAAAAGAAACCTCAAGAGACACAAATCTTTCCCATCTATGAGCCCCTAGAACACAGATTTTCTAGGTATGCTGCTCCTGATCTTGAAGGAAAAGGAAAATTGCCTGAAGCACACACCTTCTTCCCTGACTCTCATAGGGAATGGAATATAGATAATATGAGCATTGATCAAATCCTGCAAATGATAGACAAAATGTACACAGAATATAAGCTCTTGTGTCTCAGAGGAAAATCTGAAATAGATGCTTGCAAGACAATTATTCAATGTTTTACAGGTACACTTCTCAGATGGTGGGAGACTGAATCTTCCCCCAAACTCATTGAAACCATGGAGGCAGAAGTTCGTAAAGATGAGAAAGGCGACATTATACATAATCCAGATGGCACAGTGATCAGTAATATGATTGGCGCTCTGACATCAATGATTCAGGAGCATTGGTGTGGAAGTGAAACAGAGATTGCCAACAAACATGAAGTCATACTCATGAACCTCAAATGCCATAAAATGTCGCAGTATGATGACTTCCATCGTGATTGGATGCAAAGAATTTACGAGGTAAAGGACTCAAAGAACCTGTTGTGGAAACAGGTATATCTTGCTGCTCTACCTTCAAAATTTGTTGATTATATCAGATTGCAGGAAATTTTTCAGTTTCCATTTGAATCCTACACATGGGGTGAAATTTACTCACATATTACAAAGACACTGGTGAAAAACATTTATGGGAGCAATTTTATCTTTCCAAGAATAGAAAGAAATCCATGTATTGGTCACCTCCATGTAATGTTTCCAGTCATTTGCATATTTCCTTTTCTGGTCAGGTGTGCATGTTTGGTCAAATTCTTCTGCTTGTGGATTTGTATACAAATCCCAATTAAGCATAACATTCATCCATTTATCACTGATTTGTGATTTCAGGCATCCATCCATAAGTGAGAAGAACTTGTGCATTTCCATAACTGCAGGCTTTTTACAATCAACGGGAATTTGTTTAAACCTACATCCTAGAATCAACTGTGACTTATCAAGCATTCCTAGGCCATATCTTGGCTTTGTTGGTCTCATCAAACAGATCATTTCAGTTAATCTGGGATCTTCTTCTTCTATTGTTTGCATCATGAGAACATGGTCTGAATCAGGTTCTGGTTCATGAGAAAACGAGATGTCAGAACACTTGGGATTCGAACATGGATTTACAGAAGTAGAAGGAGGAGCAACACCAGTTTTGGGATTATGAAATGAATGTACATTTTGTTCAGCTAAGGTAAGCAGATCTATAACATCTTGACAATCTGGACATTTTACTTCTAGAGAAGAGTAATTTACAAGCTGGGCTAACTCATATAATTGACTGTGTCTACAGCAAGACGAAGAGGAACAAGCAGTATCTACAACAGAAGGGTCTCTGTAATACTTTGAGGATTTGCAAGCAATATCAATTCCTTGGCGGTCAATAGTAGATCTTCTTGGAAAAGAAATAATAGCACCAAAAGGAGTTTCAGTAATATTTGTAGAAGTAATATTTTTGGGTACTATTGGCTTGGGGTTTTTTACCGCCCAATGTGCATGAAATTGCAAGTCTTGCCATCGGATCAAATGATGTTCAAGTTTTTGATTTCGGGGATCGGTTTTGACAACAACACTAGACTTGGAATCTCTGCTAGGTGTATGGCGGATGGCTGGCCACAAGGTATTGGTGTGTCACAGGAAAGATTTAGTCTGAATGGCTACATTGTTTCTTTTCTTTTTCATATCGAAACCTGTTGTCTAGATTTCCAGTTGCAAGATCTCAGCAATGGTTTCATCATAGACATATACAGAAAATTTTGGATAGCAGTCAAAATACATAGGACCATCAGACAAGGGTGCCACTATTCCACCAATAATGGAATCGGTATACTTATTATGTGTCATATCTCTGACTGTTGCAAGCACAAAAGTATGTAACCCTTTATGGACTAAAGGATTTATTCCAATCCGAATACAACCTAGATGCAGATAGTTTGTCTTCAATTTCTTTGCTTCAGCTTGCAATGCTTTAGGATCCAACAGAGAAATTGTTTGAATGCTATCTGAGTTTTCTTGGACTTGACTAACTGACTCCTTAATGCTTATCCTTGACGCAGCAATTAAATGAAAGGGGGCTAAGTCACTATAAACTTCAGAAGGGGATATCTGTGGTAATTCCCAACGGGCAGAAGGCTGAGATTCTTCATAGGTAAGTTCTACAGAATTTAAGGTTCTACTAGAACTACTTGCAAACATATCTCTTAAAGGATTTTCCTCAACCTGAGAGTCTCTCTCTTCTAGTTCACGGAAAGAAATAGATTTCCTGAATGGTTCCATTCTGATTTTCAGTAATTTAGATTAGAGTACCAACCTTTAGAACCAAACGTTACTGGCTTTGATACCAGTTTTTGCAGGGGCTCCTGTCACGAGCTTGCGACTTTTTGCTGTATATCTTCGTTAGTGCAGATGGCCAACTCCTGGTGAACCAGTGGTGAACCTACTCAGATCTTTCACACTCTAGCGGTCTCCTCAACGGCTTCCTCGCCTAACAACGACCTTGGTGTCCCTTCAATCCTTTGGCGAACTTCCTGCGAACTTCGAACGAAGACTCCATAGAACGATTACACAATAGACTTTTATAAATGCACAGAGATACTCATATGGTGGAAATATGGATTATTTCATATGCTTAAAACATTTACAGAGAAAGGAAACTCTTTACAGAGATAGACTGTCACCGCATTTATTGGACTATATACCAATCATAAAGATCAAGTAATACCAGAGGCTTCCTGGCGATGGACAGACTCTGCCTCAGAAGTTTTTAGGAGAAAATATACAGACTCAAAGACTCTAATGGTTCAGCCACTTTAAGTTCTCACCAGTACCGAGCATAGTGATGTGCAGGCTTCCAAACCACCTATGGACTTGAGTAATTTCGTGATGCAAGCAGATCAGATGCACAGGTCCGCAAATGCAGAGCAGGAAAATACTCGACTCAAAACACTCAAGACTCTAAACTCTCTAAACTCCGATGCCCCAAGAATGAGCCTTACCCTTCTTTATATAGGAGAGAAGGGGGGACAAACATTGTCCTTGGTTCAATCAGAGAAAAGACTTAAAGCAAAGGAATAATTTCTTTTCAGTTTTATCGGAACGACGTCCGCACAAAATTTGGATCCAAAATATGGATCGAATAATTGCTTTCAGGTAACGCAACCGATATATCCTGTAAAGTAGATCCTTTGTACTAAAAGTTATTTAGAGAAGCAATGCTAATATGTTCTGATTTATCAGCATCTGATGAAGAGACAGTTTCTTTGGCGAATAAAGCAGGAAACTTATGAATATTTCTTATTTGATTTTCAATCTTTATATTCCTTTTTACCAAGAAGGAATTTGGAACTGGCTTTTCTGCTTTTGTCAACTGAACTTTTTCAATTTTTCCTACTAATCCAGTAAGAAGAGTTTTAGTTGTGTCAATGTGACCAACTAATTTTTCTCCTACCTCTTCTACTTTGTTCAGTGAATCTCTGGCATAAGTACAAGAAATACTGGAATCAAATTGCGTATTGTTTAAACAACTATTCACACTATTTAATGAAATCTGTACAATATCTATCTGCTTCTTTACATCATCTGTCTTTGTTACATTCATCTCCAAACCCTTGAGATCTGTATTGGTTCAGTTCAATTGTTCACTAGCCTTTTGGATTCTTCCATCAATTCCTAGGGCATTATCATATTTTTGGACCAATAGGATGGCCTTGGCTGCATTGGTATTTTCTCCTAAAACAATCCCTTTGTATGGAAGAAATGTGGTAGGAGTCTCAATTTGTGACGCGTCTAATGCAGTCCATCCATGTTTATTGACTGTAAGACTGGAGGAAGCACCAATAAAAACATTTATGGGAGCAATTTTATCTTTCCAAGAATAGAAAGAAATCCATGTATTGTTCACCTCCATGTAATGTTTCCAGTCATTTGCATATTGCCTTTTCTGGTCAAGTGTGCATGTTTGGTCAAATTCTTCTGCTTGTGGAGTTGTATACAAATCCCAATTAAGCATAGCCTTCATCCATTTAGCACTGATTTGTGATTTCAGGCATCCATCCATAAGCGAGAAGAACTTGTGCATTTCCTTAACTGCAGGCTTTTTACAATCAGCAGGAATTTGTTTAAACCTACATTCTGGAATCAACTGTGACTGCTCAAGCATTCCTAGGCCATATCTTGGCTTTGCTGGTCTCATCAGACAGATCATTTCAGTTAATCTGGGATCTTCTTCTTCTACTATTTGCATCATGAGAACATGGTTTGAATCAGGTTCTGGCTCATGAGTAAACGGGATGTCAGAACACTTGGGATTCAGACACGTGTTTACAGAAGTAGAAGGAGGAGCAACACCAGTTCTGGGATTATGAAATGAATGTACATTTTGTTCAGCTAAGGTAAGCAGATTTATAACATATTGACAATCTAGACATTTTACATCTAGAGAAGAGTAATTTACAAGCTGGGCTAACTCATATAATTGACTGTGTCTACAACAAGACGAAGAGGAACAAGCAGTATCTACAACAGAAGGGTCTCTGTAATACTTTGAGGATTTGCAAGCAATATCAATTCCTTGGCGGTCAATAGTAGATCTTCTTGGAAAAGAAATAATAGCACTAGAAGGAGTTTCAGTAATATTTGCAGAAGTAATATTTCTGGGTACTATTGGCTTGGGGTTATCTACCGCCCAATGTGCAGGAAATTGCAAGTCTTGCCATCGGATCAAATGATGTTCAACTTTTTGATTTCGGGGATCGGTTTTGACAACAACACTAGACTTGGAATCTCTGCTAGGTGTATGGTGGATGGCTGGCCACAAGGTATTGGTGTGTCGCAGGCAAGCTTTAGTCTGAATGGCTACATTGTTTCTTTTCTTTTTCATATCGAAACCTGTTGTCTGGATTTGCAGTTGCAAGATCTCAGCAATGGTTTTGTCATAGACATATACAGAAAAGTTTGGATAGCAGTCAAAATACACAGGACCATCAGACAAGGGTGCCACAATTCCACCAATAATGGAATCGGTATACTTATTATGTGTCATATCTCTGATTATTGCAAGCACAAAAGTATGTAACCCTTTATGGACTAAAGGATTTATTCCAACCCGAATACAACCTAGATGCAGATAGTTTGTCTTCAATTTCTTTGCTTCAGCTTGCAATGCTTTAGGATCCAATAGAGAAATTGTTTGAATGCTATCTGAGTTTACTTGGACTTGACTAATTGACTCCTTAATGCTTATCCTTGATGCAACAATTAAATGAAAGGGCGCTAAGTCACTATAAACTTCAGAAGGGGATATCTGTGGTAATTCCCAACGTGCAGAAGGCTGAGATTCTTCATAGGTAAGTTCTGCAGAATTTAAGGTTCTACTAGAACTACTTGCAAACATATCTCTTAAAGGATTTTCCTCAACCTGAGAGTCTCTCTCTCCTAGTTCACGGAAAGAAATAGATTTCCTGAATGGTTCCATTCTGATTATGAGTACTTTAGATTAGAGTACCAACCTTTAGAACCAGACGTTACTAGCTCTGATACCAGTTTTTGCAGGGGCTCCTGTCCCGAGCTTGCGACTTTGCTATATATCTTCGTTAGTGCAGATGGCCAACTCCTGGTGAACCAGTGGTGAACCTACTCAGATCTTTCACACTCTAGCGGTCTCCTCAACAGCTTCCTCGCCTAACAACGACCTTGGTGTCCCTTCGATCCTTTGGCGAACTTCCTGCGAACTTCGGACGAAGGCTCCACAGAACGATTACACAGTAGACTTTTATAAATGCACATAGATACTCATATGGCAGAAATATGGTGTACTCATATTATTTCAGATGCTTAAAACATTTACAGAGAGAGGAAACTCTTTACAGAGATAGACTGTCACCGCATTTACTGGACTATATACCGATCATAAAGATCAAGTAATACCAGAGGCTTCTTGGCGATGGACAGACTCTGCCTTAGAAGTTTTCAGGAGAAAATATACAGACTCAAAGACTCTAATGGTTCAGCCACTTTAAATTCTCACCAGTACCGAGCATACTGATGTGCAGGCTTCCAAACCACCTATGGACTTGAGTAATTTCGTGAGGCAAGCAGATCAGACGCACAGGTCCGCAGATGCAGAGCAAGAAAATACTCGACTCAAAACACTCAAGACTCTAAACTCTCTAAACTCCGATGCCCCAAGAATGAGCCTTACCCTTCTTTATATAGGAGAGAAGGGGGGACAAACATTGTCCTTGGTTCGATCAGAGAAAAGACTTAAAGCAAAGGAATCATTTCTTTTCAGTTTTATCGGAGCGATGTCCACACAAAATTCGGATCCAAAATATGGATCGAATAATTGCTTTCGGGTAACACAGCCGATATAGCCTGTAATGTAGATCCTTTGTACTAAAAGTTATTTAGACATGACTAAAACATAGTGGATGCTTTTGTACTAAAGCCCACGAGAAAAGATTATATTACACTCTGGAGATTTTTTAACAGAAAAATCCATGGAAAAACTGGCCACAATTAAGCCCTTGTGACTGGTACATATTAAAATATTGTGAGTCCTGGGAATCTGTCTAGTTTGTGTGGCATGATATGCCAGGCTTTGGTGTAGATTCTCCGGACGATGATGGACCTTCCTAGAACAATTTGATGTTGTACTTTGGTGAGGACCAACCACTCCATTTGCTCTCGCATATATTCTTCAAGGGAGTTATTATAAAGAGCATCTTTGTATGTTGTCCACTCATTATCAGTCATCAATTTATTTTTTATGTTTTTTTAATAAAGTTGTATTTTATTATTTAGATAAAATTGATAAATTTAAAAGTCATTTCCATTAGTAACCAGAGTTGAATAAGGATGATTCAAATCTAAATTTTATAATTATAGAAATAATAATTATATAAATTTGCAAATCATTTCTCCTTAAGAAGAATTTGATAAAAATTATTAAATTAAATTTCTATAATCATAAAAGCCAAAATGGATACAAACATGGTTACCTTACTACTTTACAATCATATATACCCTTATACCTATTTTAATTAAACTTTTATATAATATATCATATTATATATATATTATAAATGAAATTCTGAAATAAGTATATATATATATATATATATATATAATATTATATATAATTATAATACATATAATATTTTTTTTCGAAAAAAAACAAATATAATGTAAACATTAACACCATTTTGACGATTTAAAAAATGAGTCACTTTTGCCTTCCGTTGAATTTTGCAACACGGTCCTGTACTAAAAAAAACAACAATAAATTCCTATGCAATACAAACCAATTTCCCCTTCTCAGAAAAATACCACTCATCGACCTCTGATTACAAAATCTACTTGAAAAAAATGCTGCTACTCGCTCTGAATGATGTATGACCTCTGCCTCCCAACGTTCCCCGTTTCTACGTAGTCGACGTTTCTCGAGGAAAGATTGGGTTGTTGCAGCTTGTAAGTTAAAGCCTATATAATTTTTCTAAAAGTAATATAAATTTTAGCCTTTCCCATATCGATATAGACGTCGGAATTCTACTGGTACAGCCCTCAGAGTAGTTTTTGCTCACATGTACATAGGATACCCCACCTTCAACATCTTTACTTGTTAAAACCAACCCTACTAGTTACACTCCGTTGTTATTTTAAAATGGAAGATTACAAAGTTTATCACCTGCAATACAATAACCAAATCCCACATGGCCGCCATCCAACCATCAGTGAGAAAAAAACATTGAGATTTATGGTATAGTCAAATATAAAACAGGAAAGTGATAATACTAAAGAGTTCATCATCTATTTAATATATATGGGAAAAGGAAGAATGCCAACGTCTAGGGTGGTGCCTCCCACCATCCCATAGTGTTGAGCATGCATGCACATTTTGGATATTTTTTCTGCGTTTTGGTTGAACTTCCTTCTAATGTGTTGAATGGAGATACCCCTGAAAGACCTCCAAAGAAGCATGATTTGTTTGAGCCAGTGTTGCAGATGCGGTCACATCTGATACATGTGATGCCACATACATGGTTGATTATAGACTGTGAATCTCCATATATGTGGATGATGGGAACACACAAAAAAGGAATGAAACAAAGGAGCCCACACAGTGCCATGGCCTCCGCTTTCATGTTAGTACCAATGCCAACCCCCCAATGTACCTAGTATTGTTGTTCTAATGAGAGTATGATCCAGAAACCACGTCCACATCTTCCCCCTTATGCAGCATCGTCAAAAAATCCAGCCGGATAGTTAATTTCGGGTCCAGCCATTGGGAGAGAAGACCGATTAGGTCTAACTGGAGTAGACATGATAGGAGTTGACCACCCCAAAATTCGGTTAACCACTAGTGCCATATCCCCCATCAATCCTTCAAAAAATTACATGATTTCGCCATCTCCAAATTTCCCAAAAGTAAGTGAGGGGAATGACACGCCATTGGGGAGGTTTGCAACTCCACCAAGATAGACAATAAGAGATTGTGTCGAAAGGGACCAAAGGGAAAGTTAAGCGGCTAGATAACTCTGTCGAGATCTGATATGAAATTGGGCATTTAAGAAATAAATGAAATTTATCTTCCGCCTCCTTTCTACACAAAACACATATACTAGGTCCCTGCCAATTCCTCTTCTATAAATTATCTCATGATAAATTTTTGTTTTTCTAGACGAGCCAGGCAAATAATATGATTTTGATTGGAATATTAATTTTCTAGTACTTCACATACCTCATTTGTATTGTGATAGTAGTGGTATATGGTTTTGTAGCAGTCAGCAACCGATATATCCCTGCACTTCATCTCTCCATGCCATCCCATCTCGTCTCCCTCCTCCCCCCTACATATGTTAGGTATGCGCATATATTTTCTGATATGTTCCCATTCGAATGCTTCAGAACCCCTAAGGTCCATCTCCTCCACCTCCTTCCAGATTGGGATATTCCCATTCCAAGATCTAATGGCCTAGATCCAAAAAAATACCCCGAGTTATTTATATAGTGAATGAGCCTGTCCAAAATGTGAATTTCCGGTCTCACTCCCAAAATGCGATCCGGTCTAATGAGAATGTCATTGCCAAGTCCAAAAGACCAGCAAATCCCCTACAGGAACCAGTGCCAGATTTTGTTCATGCAGAGCCATATAGCCTATCTGATTTGTACACCAACAAGTTCCTTGCACATAAAATATGAAAATCTTTTTCCCTTGAGATAATTAATTCTAATGGTGTACGCCCAGATACCATTCCTGAAGATGTCACGCCACAATGTTTTGATCAGTAGAGCCTATTCGAAATGCCGCAAATCTATAATGCCCCATCCCCCCATGCTTTTGGGAGTAGTGATTGAATTTAGTCTAGTCAAATGATATTTACTTCTAGTACCCAAACCGAAACAAATGAACTTGGCCATAATTCTGTTAAGCTTTATGATGATAGCACTTGATAGACAGTAGAGATGCGCCCAATAAACCGCCAACTGGGTAATGATAGACTCTGTGAGAGTGAGGTGGCCACCCAAAGTAAGACGTCTATGCTCCCACCTCGAAATCTTGTTGTAGAAACAATCCACCGACCACATCCAATGATTAACCTTGTAATTGTTGGGTTTGATATGAAAACCCAAATATTTCATGCCCCCCTCAATACTTTAAGAATCCACTCCAAATAATGATTTAATGTATACAATGTCCTCCTCCTCACCCCGACCATAAATAAATATGGATTTATGTTGGTTCATATAAAGGCCCGAAGCATTTCCACAATTGAAGAAAATGTGGTAAAGCGCAAGCCATTGAAACCTTGTAATCATGCCCAGGATAAGAACATCATCCACAAAAAAACTGTGTGAGATCTTAATGTTCTGCCCCAATTTGAGGCCCTGCAATTCTCCTGTCCCAATAGTCTATTTAATGTGCACACTGAGTCCATCCATGGCCAAGATAGATAACAAAGGAGATAGAGAACACCCCTGTCTCAAATCTTGGCCCACCCCAAAACACTGAGTGGGATAACCATTAATGATCACAACATATCTTAGATTGGAAACATAGGCCATGATCCATTCTGTGTTTCTAGGATGTAGCCCAATTTTATGCAAGACCAACTACAGGTAGCCCCAGTCGAGGCAATCATATGCCTTCTGAAAGTCAACCTTCATGACTGCAACATTTAAGTTTTTGGTATGGATGGAGTGAAGGCACTCTTGTGTGGTGGCCACTGCATCATGTATCTGTCTATCCTGTAGAAAACCAAATTTCTTGAGTGAAATATACTTTGACAAAATATGCTTGATCTGGAGAGAAATAATCTTGGAAATTAACTTATATATCATATTGCACAAAGATATGGGTCTATAGTCAAGGAAAGACCCAATAAGCTGTCTCTTGGGAATGAGAGAGATATAGGTGGAATTATTGTGCAGGTGTACATACCCATGTAGTCAAGATTGCTCGACCATCCCAACAAATCACCATACATGACATTGAAAAATTGTATAAATAGCTCCACATTCCACCCATTCGGACCCATGGATTTGTCCCTTTTAAAAGATTTAAGTACCCCCTGTACTTCCTCCTTTGTGACACAATGGTATAGTGCATCATTTCAGTCCCCATCAAACATAGTAGGATATAATCCCATGACCCAGATCTGATCCTCAATGCAATCCGTGACCCTGCTCCTATATGCCCTTTCAAATAAAGTCACTGCCTCCCATTGTATGTCTGGGAGAGTCTGAATTAGGTTCCCGCCAAAGTATTTCATTTCTCAAATGGTGTTAATCTTCCTTCTATAGCATGCATATCTATGGAAAAATTTTGTATTCTTGTCCCCCTCCTGAATCCATAGTGCCTTGCATTTTAAGCACCACGTGACCTCCTCGATGTCCATCAATTTTTGTTTCCTTCCTTCCAACCTGATGGAAGACAACAGTTCTCGAGTAGGGAGCCCCTTTTGCAATCGTAGACCCAGTCTGTCTAGTTCGTCCGAGATGTTCTTAGGTCTTTGTGCAGATATTTTTTGTATACCCAAAAACTTTCCCTAATATTATTCAATAAAAATTACACTTATGTGATTTTTTGGAGTAATTTTCATACTCACCTCATTATAAATCAATTAAAAAAACATGAAAGTAACAGATGATAGTAAAGATTTAAAAATTTACAATAACTTAGATTTATGTTGGTGTAATGGAAAATGTCAATATGCAACTGGTGGACATCTTTATCTTAGATTGTTGATTTACCAATTATTCAATAATGAAACAGACATATCTTTCTGATCGCTGACGGCCAAATATTAAAAAAAAACAGCCATCAAGATAAACTCAAAAATCCACACCATTACTACAACATGCTAATTTTAAATTCGGATTGGTGTTTGGTATAATGGAAAATGTCAACATGATATCGAAACTTTTACTACGACATGTTAATTTTAAATTCGGATTCTCAAGCTGATTATAGAAACATACATTCTCTTTGCCTGCAAGTTTTGTTGGGCACTTGTCTTTGAATCTTCCACGGAGAAGTCTGTGCAAGCTACAGTAATTAAAGTTTTGATTGGGGTTTCAGTTGTCGTGAATATTCTGAACATGGGTTGCTGTGAAGTTGGCTCCAGTACTGATCCATTAAGCGATGAGCCTTTATCTCCATTCAATCAACCATTGAATTCCCAGCCTTACACGCCTCTTAATGGCCCATAGTTAATCAGTTTCCTGCAAATTCACAAATATGGCAACAGTTTCCACTAGTGAAGCAGCCATTGATTAACCAACCCAGTTTCAATCAGCCCCTCTCTCCGTTAAACGTCCAACCAGGCCTTAGTCAGCCACTGGAGAACGTACAACCGGGCCTCAACCAGCTGGCCACGTTGGGCCAGCCATTTGTCGACAGCCTTGCTTTCAGCGGGCCTGATAACCAACGTCCATCAATACAGCTTGTGGTCATGGCCAGTTGCTCGATGATCTTCGTTCTAAGCTTCCTTTCCATTGATCACTAAGTTCGATGTATTAGATAATCCCACATTCATTACTACACATATCTCTGCATTTTAGGCATTGATATTTCTCATTAGACATAAATACTTCGTCATTCCTAGCAGATAATGTAAATGACGTTTAATGAATTTACAGGCGAATTCGATATTAATTGGTGACTCCATTTGACTTTCAAGATCAATAGATGTGGTCACATCAGAAAAGCATTATAGTTTCCCATGAAGAATGGAACATTTTTGTTTAAAATAAAAAACTGATTAATGAAAAACACAGTACGTGGGTTGATATGTGTGATTGGGCTCTTAAAAAAAATGAAACAAGCTGATCTTCATTGATATGAAAAACAGTTTAATATGTGTGATTGGAACCCTTTTTTAATAATAATAAAAAAAAGCTGATTTTTATTAACATGAAAAACAGTACATAGCCTAATATGTATGGTTAATAATTATTATAAAAAAAATCTACAAAATGTGTATCCTAATGTTTTTAATATTCTCAATTCAATTATACAAAAAAATAAAAAATTTAAAATTTAAAATATTAAAATATCAATTCATATGTACTAATTCTAATATAATATAAGTCTCCAACATAAAAAATTAAAATATCAATTCATATGTACTAATTCTAATTTAATACCAGTCTCCAAAATAATTACGAGATAATAACCAGTAATTGGTAGTTTCAAATCTTAATAATGTACCAAGAAAAAATGTATTAAGATCAATATTTAGTGAGAAAGAAAAAATTATCAAAATCAATATTTAGTGAGAAAAAAGAACAGAAAGATCTATATAACAACTAATCTAACTTCAATGTCCCCTCTTCCAGGTCTACACCATTGATAACTTAAAAATAAACTTGCTGACAAAGCAACAATCCCTTTTTATCCCTTTGTTAGAGAGGTCAATTGCAGTATTTATAACACTATTTGAATTTAAAATAGTCAATAGTGATTTAAAATTAAGGTGAGATTATTTTATAACACTATTTGAAAGAAGATACTTGAAGGAAGCCCTAATTTTGAATGCAACCTCGATAAAATAACTATCAATTATTTAAAAAAAAGTTACATTTCGACGAAACCCTAATAAAATAAATCTTTGAAGGAAACCCTAAAATTAATAGCAGAATTGTCTGAACAAAATCCAGAGTTAAGAGTTCCGATCGACGGCAAATAGCAACTTAGAACGAGATGTCCAAGACTCCGAATCGGTCAAAACCTACAGCCTACCCCCTGCAACTGTTAAAATTCTCAAATTCAATAGCTAGACTCAGCATCCGCTAAAATTTAGGCAACACTCACAAAGCTGTACTCTGAATCTGATAAGTTACGGTAATTTTCATATCATATTTTCAAGTCAAATTTGTTTCAAATATTTGGAATTATATTCGAGTTATGTAATTTCTATAAATGTATTACAGACATTTGTTGGATGATTAAATGTGTTTATTTCTTAAAAGCAATCGGAGAAAATTAAAATCTATATTAATTTATTTATTTATTAAAAGTTAATTTACAAAATATTAAAATTAAAAAGAGTTGGACTGCATTTTTCGATGGGGTGGACAAATTTGGGGTTATCCCCTACACCACAGGGTAATCATCAAGTCCACTTGTGGGAAGAAGACTCCAAACGACGCTTCGGTTATGTTAAGAGGGAAGGTGGAATTCATTTAACTTTTGGAAGTTCGGGTGATGAATTTTGAGAGGAGAGAAAATAGCAGAGTGTAATATGGGGATCATGGGTGCTCGCCAGGGGATCATGGGTGCTCGCCAGAGTTTTGGCTCTGTAGGCGTAGCGTAGTGGAGGATCAGTCCACAATAGTTTGGAATGAGTTTGGCTATCAGACAAGCAATTGGGACACTGCAACAATCCTGAGCGATGAATTGTGTCTTGGCTCAACCTTTCGCTGGAATCTTCGACACCTTCGCTCAATTTAGAATTGTTGGTTCACAGTTGTCTATTCCGTTGGTGTTGAGAAGGTATCTTTCGTCCTCCAAGCAATTTTTGGGAGTCATGGGAAGGAGACTTTTCAGAATTCTGGATATCAACCTTGGAAGTCTTTGTTGGGAATTTCTGATGGTTCCAAATAAAAATGAACAGAGAACAATGCTCTGTTTTTGCACATGGAAGCTAAAAAATTGTTTGGGAGAAGAACAAAGTTTTTTCACACACATAAAAAACTTTGTATTCATTAACCAGAATGCTATTACAAAAACATCTTCCTCTCACAGAGGGATTCTCCAAGAACACTTCAATTCCACACACAAAAAAATTTACTCTGTCTCTCTTGAAAATTTTTTACACTGTGTGTAAAAAACTTCTTACATTTACTACTGTAAAAAAACCTTTCGTCACACTGATGCGAATTTCATTTCAATGTTTTACAAAACAAAACCATTACACTTCTTCACACTGCCGTGTGTATTACATTCAACCTGCTGTAAAAATTCTTTTTACATTTGCTCTGGTGCAAGTTCCCTTTTGTTCTCTTAACGAACAACTACAAAAAAAACTTCAAGCTCCTGCGTGCTTCCCTTTCATATGCAATAACAAAAAAAAACATAACAAATACTATATCCTATGCCATACTCCAGTAACTTAAACAAATAATAAAATTAAACTTTTACCAACATTCTATTAATGTAGTAAATTCCATTAAATTACTTTACTGACAAAGCCAACGATCAACGAGAATTGCACTTCACGTAATATGAAGATCTACGGTGCAGGCCTGTTCATTCAATTGGACAGCTATTGCATGGTCAAACCACACGAACATTATGCTCCAGGAAAACACTGCTTTCGCAAAACTACTGTGCACGTGTCAGCTGCTAGGTGTTATCGCTACCCCTCCGAGAAATACCATCGTCTCATGAAAAGCGATGCGATGAACACTGGAGGTTTTCTGGAATAAATGTTGCACGACCGTTGAAATTAATATTTCAACACTCCCCCTTAATTTCAACTATTGGGATATCAGTCATACCCAAACATTTCCTCAAAAATTCAAAACTTTTCTGTCCCAATGATTTGGTCAGAATATCTGCAACCTGCTCCTGAGTTCTGCAACGTTTTAAAACAATTTCTCCATTGTTTACCAATTCCGTGATGTAATGAAACTTTGTGTCAATGTGTTTCGTTCTCTTATGAAACACATAATTCTTGGATAATGCAATAGCTGAGCTATTGTCACAAAAAATCACAGTTCCTTTTGCTTGCTCTTGGCATAAGCTCCTTAACATCATTCTTATCCAAATTGTTTGACACGCTGCTACTGTAGTTGGCTCCTGAACCCATGTGAAAAACATAACCGGATGTGCTTTTCCGATCATCTACACTTCCAGCCCAATCACTATCAGTGTATCCAATTAAATCTGAACATTCTGAAGTCGTATATAAAATGCCAAACTTTTTAGTACCTTTAACATACCTCAGAATCCTTTTTGTTGCCTGCCAATGTGCTTCTTTTGGCCTCTCCATGAATCTGGAAATTAAACTAACAGCATACATTATATCCGGCCTAGTTGCAGTCAAATACATGAGGCTACCAACTATGCTACTGTACAAACTAGGATCAAAATCCTTGTTGTTGTCCTCTTTGCTGAGTTTTAATCCCATCACTGTGGGAGTGATTGCTATTTTGCTCTCCTACATATTAAATATTTTCAACACTTCATTAACATATTTTGCTTGTGAAATAAAAATCCCATTTCCATTTTGTTTTACTTCTATTCCTAAGAAGTATCTCAGCAAACCCATGTCAGTCATTTCAAATTCTTCTTTCATGACTGCTTTGAAATTTTCAATAAGATAATCATCATTACCTGTGAAAATAACATCATCAACATATAACACAACAATTAGTATTTTACCATCCTTTTCTTTGATGTAGAGGGTGGGTTCTCCCTCACACTTTTCAAATCCATTTTCCAGTAGATAGGAATCTATCCTACTGTACCACGCTCTTGGTGCTTGCTTCAACCCATAAAGAGCTTTCTTCAATCTGCACATTTTGTGCTCTTTGCCTTTCTTTCCATAGCCTAGAGGTTGTTCAATGTAAACCTCTTCCATTAATACTCCATTTAGAAATGCTAACTTCACGTCCATTTGGTAAAATTTCCACTTGTTTTGTGCTGCTATGGAAAACACTGCTCTCACAATTTCCATTCTAGCAACCGATGTGAAAGTTTCCTCATAGTCTCTCCCATACTGCTGTTTATATCCTTTGACAACAAGTTTTGCCTTGTGTTTTTCTATTTTGCCTTCAGCATTACTATTGGTCTTGTAGACCCATTTAAGTCCAATGACTTCCTTTCCTTTTGGTAGTTCAACTAAATCCCATGTCTTGTTTCTTTCTATGACATTGATCTCCTCATCCATAGCTTCTATCAATTTCCTATCTTTAATTGCTTCTTCGAAATGAACAAGGTCATCAACATGACAATATAAAGCAAACAAAGAATTCATACCTTCATTTGTTGCCTCTTGTTCATAAATGTCACTTAAATTTCTGAACTTTTTACCTCTTTTATTTGGTGTATAAGTGCTTGAAGAAGCACTTGAATTTCCTCCTTGTGGTGTGTTTGGAAAAGCACTTTCATTTCTCCTCAAGGGTGTCTCTTGCTGCCCTTGTGTTGGCGTTGCTGTTTGGGGATGTATTTCAGCCATCTCCTCATCATCTTCATCATGAGACAGAGCTTTTAACATTCACTGTTTTCTCTATGATTCCATCCCAAGCTTCCTCCTCAATGAACTGAACATCTCTACTCGCAAAAAACTTCTTAGTGGACGAGTTATACAACCTATAAGCTTTGGATTCCTCACTGTATCCAATGAAAATACATTTCTCCCATTTGCTATCCAACTTCTTCCTTCGCTGACCTGGAATGTGTGCATAAACCACACATGCAAAAAATTTCATATGGGTGACTCCTTGCTTTCTCCCACTCCATGCTTCTTCCGGCACTTTGTTCATGACTACTTTTGTAGGGCATCTATTCAAAATGTACATTGCACAGTGTACAACTTCAGCCCAATAATCATTTGGCAAATGCTTTGCCTTCAACATACTCCTGGCCATATCCATGATTGTCCTATTCTTCCTTTTGGCAACACCATTTTGCTGTGGAGTGTACCTTGTGGTAAACTGCCTATGAATTCCATTTTCTCTACAAAAACGTAGAAATTCTTTGGAGATATACTCACCTCCTCTATCAGTTCTTAAAGCTTTCATATGCAGCCCACTTTGGTTTTCTACAAGTGCTTTGAAATTGCAAAATTTTTCAAACACTTCACTTTTGTTCTTCAGGGAATAGACCCAATTTTTTCTAGTAAAATCATCAATGAATGTTAGAA
This sequence comes from Pinus taeda, assembly GCA_000404065.3. Lineage (NCBI taxonomy): Eukaryota > Viridiplantae > Streptophyta > Pinopsida > Pinales > Pinaceae > Pinus > Pinus taeda. Next base: position 43,393 of record APFE031433960.1, read on the forward strand.
AATATTGGCTGCCTACAAATGATGGAGTTTGCATCGGTCCACATAAATCTGAGTGGAAAATCTCTAAAGGTGCTTTTTCCCTGATGGAAAACTTTCTCTATGTTGTTTCCCCAAGATACAACCTTCACAAAGGCTGTCTGGTTTCTCTATCAATGGTAATCCTCTTACCATTCCTTTTCTACTCAACAAATTAAGACCTCCAAAGTTGAGATGTCCAAATCTCAAGTGCCACAACAAATTTTCATCCTTTGGTTCGCTTTGGAAAGCCTCTTGGGTCATTGCTGCTATTTCTACTCCATCTTTTAAATCTGCTTTCATTCTGAGAGGGAACATCATGTTCCTTGTCATCTTCACTTCAGCAATACATCATTTTGTGGGTGCTCTATCCATGATGGTGCATACATGATTCTCAAAGAAAACATTATACCCCTTTTGAACAAGCTGTCCAATACTTAAGAGGTTACACTTCATTCCAGGAACATAATAGACATCTGCTATGGTTTTCTTTTCACCTTTCCTTGTTAAGACTTTTACTTCTCCTTTTCCCATAACAGAAATTTTACTATCAGTCCCTAGTGTGACTTGTGACTTCACACTCTGATCTAACTTAGAAAATAGGGCTATGTTTCCTGTCATATGGTTACTGCAATCAGAGTCTAGAAACCATACATCTTCACTCTTTGTTTCAGCCATATTATATGCAAACAACAAATTATCTTGGCTGATATTTTCTTTAGTGAAATTTGCACTAGATCTATTACTCATATCATGCTGCTTCTTCCTACATTCATTTGCATAATGCCCATATTTTTTACAATAGTGACATTGGACATTGGATTTATCATACCTTCGTCCTTGAGCATATGTTGTCCACCTTGTTGGTTGCTGCCTTGGCCTTGGTTCTGATTTGGATTGCTGCCTCTTCCTTGAGCATTTGCTGGATTGTTTCTTCCACCTCTGTTTTGGCTTCTGCCTCTTCCTCTATTGTTTCCTTTGCCGTGACCTCTTCCTCTTCCAAAGGACATCTGGGTCTTAAAGGCATGCTGTAGAGATGAGTTTTCATTTCTACTCAATCTCTACTCATGTGTTATCAATGATGCATGTAGTTCATCAACTAAGAAGTTTGTGAAATCCTTTGTCTCTTCTATGGTGGTGACAATCACATCGAACCTTGAGGGTAGGATTCTCAATAGTTTCTCCACAATCCTCCTTTCTTCAAGAATCTCTCCATAAGACCTTATCTGTGTGACTAGACTAATCACATGTGTGAAGAATGAATCAATATTATCCGACTCCTTCATGCAAAAATTCTCAAAATGTCTCCTCAGCAACTGTAATTTTGTTGTCTTCACTTTCTCCATGCCATGCTAGGCTATCTTGAGAGTTTGCCATGCTTCTTTGGATGTCTTGGCTGCTGCTATCCTTGGAAACACACTCTCATGCACTGCTTGATATAAGAAGTAGAGGGCTTTAGAATCATTCTTCTTATAGCTCTTCAGCAGTCCTTTCTCTGCCTGAGTTAAGTTATTAAACTCATTTTCATCTGCTGGTTCTTCAAAACCATCCTCAACAAATTCCCATAAATCTTGTGAGGCAAGCAACGCTCTAATAGTTATTGCCCAATAGCCATAGTTTTTCCCATTAAATTGTGGGAGCTGAGTATTAAAGATACCCATGCTAGTGTTGGCTCGAGCCATTCTTGCACTCTTAACTATGCTTCAAAATACTTGACTGTGTATTTAAAATAACTGATTGTCTTCAACAGTAACACAAAAATAACTTGAGAAATACCTTGGATTTTTTTTACTGAGTCTTCACTCTACTGGAGAAGTTACTGCAAAAAAAAACCCTTCCTTCAGCTTCCTTGACACCTTCAAAGAGCCTGGACAAGCTCTGATACCATGATGGGAATTTCTGATGATTCCAAACAAAAATGAATAGAGAACAATGCTTTGTTTTTTCACAGGGAAGCTAAAAAATTGTTTGGGAGAAGAACAGAGTTTTTTCACACACATAAAAAACTTTGTATTCATTAACCAGAATGTTGTTAAAAAAACATCTTCCTATCACAGAGGGATTCTCCAAGAACACTTCAGTTCTGTTGGAGATCAGATGCACAACAAATTAAACAAATACTCAGCAAATAAATCATGCACATTAGACACAACAATTAACATGGTACACCAAACCAATCTGGGCTACGTCCACCAAACATAGGCATAGGCAATCTTATTAATCAAACAGGAGATTACATAATTAATCAAATCCTCACAAACTCTCACACCCTCAAAACAATCTGTATGGATACCTGTTTTATAGCAAGGAGAATCTAACTGCCTCATAAATCCTCTCACATTAAATTTAGGATGCATTAACTCCCTCCCAACAACCTGGAGCTAATCTAGCAACAAAATTCCTATTGTTGTCACCTACTAAGATTTTTGCCTATTTTACATAAAACAGAAAATCTCAACAATCTCCACCTTGACAACAATTAGCCTGATGCCCTGTTCTTTATTATTTTATCTTTTCTGCAAGCCAAAAGAAGCCAAACACCAGCGTAGCTTCTCTCGCAAAACTGGTTTCGTGAACATGTCTGCACAATTCTCCTTTGTATGCACATTTTCAAGAGAGACTCCCCTTTCAGTGATAACCTGTCTTACAAAATGGTACTTGATCGGTAAATGCTTTGATTTACTATGATAGGCCGGATTCTTAGCCAAATGTATTTCACTTTGACTGTCACAAAATAACTTGATGCTGTCCTGCAACCTACCAAATTCACCAAACAAACCTTTCAACCAAATCGCTTCTTTGCAAGCATGAGAACCAGGAATGTATTCTGCTTCAGTAGTGGATAAAGCAACAATGTTCTATAGCTTTGACATCCAGCTGATAGCTCCACCTGCAAGAGTAAAGACATACCCTGAATTTGACCTTCTCTTATCCAAATCACCTGCAAAATCGGAATCAACATATCCGCAAACAAATTCACTACTCTTATTGTAAGTAATACAATAACTACTTGTGCCTCTCAAGTACCAAAGCACCCATTTCACTGCGGACCAGTGTTCTTTACTCGGATTTGCCATGTACCTGCTGACAACCCCAACTGCATGTGAAATATCTGGTCGAGTACAAATCATCGCATACATTAAACACCCTACTACATTGGCATATGGAATTCGAGACATATAATCCTTTTCTTCATCTGTATTAGGACATAAACTCGAAGAAAGCTTAAAATGGGAAGCTAAAGGGACTGAAGCAGGCTTCACATTATTCATACCAAATCGCAAAAGTATTTTCTCAATATACTTCTGTTGTGATAGCCATAGCTTACAATTGCTCCTGTCTCTGAAAATCTCCATGCCCAAAATCTGTCTTGCTGCTCCTAAATCTTTCATATCAAATGTCCTTGCCATCTGAGCCTTCAACCTGTTGATTTTTTCTATGCTTTTGCTTGCTAAAATCATATCGTCAACATACAATACTAAGATAATGAATATGCCATTTTTCAATTGTTTAAAATAAACACAATGATCATATTCACTTCTAACATATTTCTGACTCAACATGAAAGAATAAAACCTCTTATACCACTGCCGAGGCGACTGCTTCAGGCCATATAATGACTTCTTGAGCCTGCAGACAAATTTCTCATTGCGATGTTGAATAAGCCCTTCCGGTTGTTCCATATATATTTCCTCATCTAAGTCACCATGTAGAAATGCAGTCTTAACATCTAATTGTTGCAACTCTAAGTCAAGTAAAGCCACTAATGCTAACACAATTCTAATTGAAACAATTTTAACCACTGGTGAAAAAATCTCATGAAAGTCAATACCGGCTTTCTGAGAAAACCCTTTTGCAACTAGTCGCGCTTTGTACCCGTCTTCCGTATCATTCACACCCCGTTTCAGCTTGAAAACCCATTTACACCCCACAGTTTTCCTGCCTTTCGGAAGCTCAACCAGATCCCATGTGTCGTTCTTACTTAAGGCCATCATTTTGTCCTTCATGGTTGCTTTCCACTTGTCACTTTTCGAACCTTCTATTTCTTCCTGATAGCACATAGGTTCATCGTCATTAGCAGTAAATGCAACTAAAGTAACATAATCATCATACCTTCTCGGTGGTCATTTGATTCTTGTCGACCTCCTTAAGGATGTTTCTGGTGCTTCCTCGATTGGCTCACTACCATCTGTAGGAACTTCTTGATGATCAGTATCTGAGACCTGTTCATGATCTAAACCTGAACCCTGTTCATGTTCTGATTCTTAAACCTGTTCATGACCAGTATCTAAACTATGGTCATCATGACTATCATTATAAATGCTATCAAACTGAATGTGCTGAAAGTCAGATACATCATCCTATTTCAATCTACTATCTACATCTAACTGTACAAGAGAGGATTCATTAAACTTTTCATCTCTCTTGATGATGATTTTGCGGGTAGTAGGATCCCACAATCTATATCCTTTTGTTCCAACACCATACCCAACAAAGATATACCTTTTAGACTTTGGATCTAATTTAGTT
>APFE031433960.1:49783-150409 GCA_000404065.3 Pinus taeda
CAATAGCTGTCAAACTCCTTGGAAGTAAACTCACCACCATTGTCAGTTCTCAAAAATTTTATTGTTCTACCAATGCTCTAAACTACTTGAAAACTGAAAAAAACATCAGACTTTCTTTTCAACATGTAGACCCACACCTTCCTAGAAAATTCATCAATAAATGATACAAAATAAGACGAACCACCATATGAGGTTGTAGGGGCTGGTCCCCAGACATCTGAATGGATATAATCAAGTATTCCTTTATTAGTATGTTTGCATGTTTTAATTTTTTGCTTACTTTGTTTTCCAAACAGACAATGCTTACAGAAATCTAACTTTCCAGACTTTCGATTTGGAAGTAACTTGCGATCAGCCAAAATTTTTAACCCTCTTTCACTCATATTCCCCAATCTTTGATGCCATAAGTGAATGGAACTACTATCATGTTCAGACACCGTAGACACATAATCTGATTCAGTACCTCCTTCTAACTGAAATAGATTTCCTACCTTCTTAGCTTTCATAACTAGTAAAATGCCTTTGTAAATTTTCATTACTCCACCTTGAATTACAGTTTTATATCCATTTGAATCAAGTGCTCCTAATGAAATCAAAATTTTCCTTAAAGCTAGTACATGTCTCACACCAGTTAACGGTTTAGCTATCCCATCATACATTTGCAGTTGTATGCTCCCAATCCCCACAATATTAAATGTTACATCATTACCCATGTACACAACTCCATCATTAATTTATTTATATGTCTTAAACCATTCTTTATGGATACACATGTGGTTTGATGCACTGAATCTAACAACCAATGTTGATCATGATTTGACACATTAACTGATAATACTTCATCACTCATACCTGAACCAGATGCCGAACCTGTATCTGTCGTATTTGCCTCCTTCTTCTCTGTCGAAGAATCTTCTTTTGAAGTTTGTTGCTGTCGCTTCCAGCAGTCCTTCTTTAAATGCTCGGATTTGCCACAAAACCAACACTTTAGCTTACTCTTCTTCCCTTTCGACTTTGAACGTGAGTCGCTTGGCTTTCTGGGGCGTCTTTCTTTTGAACAACCTCTAACCATCATAGCTTCTGATGTAGAGGTTTTGGAATACGACCTTCTCCTTGTTTCTTCCGATAATAAGGATGCAACTACATCATCAAACTCAATAGTTTCTGATGAACTAAGACTTATAGAAGTAACAAAATGATCCCATGACTCGGGCAACGAGCACAATAAAGTAATAGCTTTATCCTCGGATGGAATTTGTACTTCTATACTTTGTAATTGCACAAGAAGAGCATTAAAAGCATTTAAATGATCAACAATGGATGTACCTTCCTTCATTCGCAAATGTACAACTGTCGCTTCAGGAGAATCCTATTGGTTAAGGATTTGGTCATGTACAGTTTCTCCAGTTTCGTCCACAAACCAACAATTGTTGTCTCCGACACAATATTAAACAGGACATCATCAGCTAGACACAGTCGAATAGCACTTATCACTCTTTCATCCATCTTGGCCCACTCATTATCTGTGATGTTGTAAGGCTGTTTGGATTTGCCCAACAATGCCTTTGCCACGCCATGTTGGACAAGCAAATCATGCATCTTCACCTTCTAGATCTCAAAATTATTTTTTCCATTAAACTTCTCAATTTCAAACCGGGTACTTTGAGTTTTCGCCATCTTGTATTAGCAAAAAACACAATAATCTCCAAAACCAACGTTTAAATACCAACAATAAAAAAAACTGCCTATGCCTTGTAAAAAAAAAATTCTTCCCTTTGTACTGTACTCAAATACTAGATGAGGCCTTACACCTTTTAGTTTGCAAAAGAAAAAACCAAATCACATGCCGTTGTTTACCAGGTTACCTTTTTGTTGTTGTGATATGCTTATCCACAAGCCAAAAAAGGGAAACTTCTTCACCAGGCCATAACCCAAATTGCGACCAGAACAAGGAAGATAGATGATTATATCAATGCAACTAATGAATGATACTTATATATAGATACATGGTGATGCGTTATTGCAACCATTATCAACTCCTGCTGTTGATTAATCTTGCGCATTATTAATCTGAACACATGGCTGCTGTTTAGCAACCATTATCAATTTCTGCGACGGAAATTGTTTTAATGCATAGTTGTTGTTGATTGCATATACAAGGGCATGGACCCTCAGTAGGAAAGAGTAGTCCAGCGACAGTGTTAGCAGTCTCTATCTCGTACAATTACTATACGACATACACTTGATTTATTTCAAATTCTTACTTTCAAATTGGATGGCCAAACCATTGAATGGTTATACAGGAACTGCTTAAACTTATTTCTCAAAACTTCAAATCAACACGCAGAGAATACATACTAGGAGCACGTACTTGGAATTAACGCACATCCAGCACTAGCGATCAATGGTCATACGCAGGCTTGTTCCCTCCACATCATACGCCAACAATTACAGTTTTATATAAGCTCCACGCAGTACTAGCAACCAAACGCACGCACGCTGCCAGCAACCAAACCACGCTCTAGCGCAACAACAACGCCTCCACGCAGGTCTCCACGCACTAGCACGCAATGGTCACACGCATCAGCATACACACTTCAAGTCCAGCATGCACCTCCAGCAAGCACCTCCAGCAGGCAATCTCAGCACCTCCAGCACACACAAATAGTCATTCGCCAACCAGCAATCAGCACCAGGCACCAGCGCTCCAACATCGCTCTGATACCACTTGTTGGAGATCAGATGCACAACAAATTAAACAAATACTCAGCAAATAAATCATGCACATTAGACACAACAATTAACGTGGTTCACCCAACCAATCTGGGCTACATCCACCAAACATAGGCATCGGCAATCTTATTAATCAAACAGGAGATTACATAATTAATCAAATCCTCACAAACTCTCACACCCTCAAAACAATCCGTATGGATACCTGTTTTATAGCAAGGAGAATCTAACTGCTCATAAATCCTCTCACATTAAATTTAGGATGCATTAACTCCCTCCCAACAACCTGGAGCTAATCTAGCAACGAAATTCCTATTGTTGTCACCTACTGAGGTTTTTTTTTGCCTATTTTACATAAAACAGAAAATCTCAACAAGTTCCACACACAAAAAAAAATTACTCTATCTCTCTTGAAAATTTTTACACTATTGTGTGTAAAAAATTTCTTACATTTACTGCTGTAAAAAAAAACCTTTCGTTTCATTCAGCCTCCTGTGAATTTCATTTCAATGTTTTACAAAACAAAACCATTACACTTGCTTCACACTGTCGTGTGTATTACATTCAATGTGCTATAAAATTCTTCTTACATTCACTCTGCTACGAGTTCCCTTTTGTTCTCTCAACGAACAACTACAAAAAAAAAAACTTCACACTGTTGCGTGCTTCCCTTTCATATGCAATAACAAAAAAAAACATAACAAATACTATATCCTACGCCATACTCCCATAACTTAAACAAATAATAAAATTAAACTTTTACCAACATTCTACGAATGCAGTAAATTCCATTAAATTACTTTACTGACAAAGCCAACGGTCAACGAGAATTGCACTTCACGTAATATGAAGATCTACGGTGCAGGCCTATTCATTCAATCGAATGGCTATCGCACGGTCAAACCACATGAACATTACGCTGCGAGAAAAAACTGCTTTGGCAAAACTGCTGTGCACGTGTCAGCTATTGGGTGTTATTGCTACCCCTCCGAGAAATACCACCGTCTCATGAAAAGCGGTGCGATGAACACTGGCGGTTTTCTAGATTAAATGCTACACAACAGTTGAAATTAATATTTCAACAGTCTTAAAAGAGCATCATTGTGTTTCAGTTCTTAGTTATAGCACTGGGTTTCACAAGCTTGGCTCTTGTTGGTGCTCTCGTTCTGGTACGCCTTCAGTGGCCACCTATGTTTGTTGCTTGACCAAGAGGTCTTTTGTTTCTCCCTTGCGCGATTTCAGTTGCTTGAATTGGTGTTGTTCAAGTGTCGGTGGTCCGTGGGTTTTCTCTTAGGTTTCTTGGGTGGTAGTTATTTTCACTTGTGGGTTAGTGGGCTACCGGCCCATGGGAATTCGTTGGGTTTCACGGAAGTCTCTCTCAGCCAATCTCCAAACCTTCCCTGGTGTGGTTTATGTCATCCTCAAGACTAGCCAAACTTATTTCTCTTCTGGTGTTTGTTCTCAGTGCTATTTTAATAGGAGTTTCGAGGGGTTCTTAAAGACCCCGACGATCAGCTCTTCAATTATGAAATAAATTTGGCGTCAAAGAGGGAGGCCTTGCCGAGGGTGTGGCCACCACTTCAATGTAGATAACACAACTCATAGCCACAACTCCTCTTCTGGAACCTCTACAAATTTGGAGCATGAGGGCGAAGTGGCTTACTCTCCAGAACTGTTCTCTAGGTCGTATCATGGCTCCAACTTTTATGGATTCCATCATCGCGCAACTAAGAGATATCCATGTCAATATGGACATCATTTGTGATCACAAGTGTGAAGACTGGAATGAATTAGTTGCATATATGAATGATATACAATTTAATGAGAATGAAATATTGCAACAGTTGGATAGCTTCCGAGGGAGCCAATGACCACCTCTGCAACCTTGAAGTTTGGGTGGAACATATTGATTTTCATATGCATGAACGTGATGATTTTGCAGCCCCCTCGTACTCCATCCCCTTCCCCCTCTTTCATATGTTGATGTTAGGTTTTGTGATCTTTTTGTCTCCCTTAAGCATTGTATGGCTTGATATGTTGATGTTAGTTTTTGTGATCTTTTTGTCAACATTAAGCACTGTATGGCTTATAAGACTGGCGGGAATAAAACATGTAAAACTTATCTGTGGCATCCTCCAACCCCCAATTAAAAGAGTTGGACTGCATCACATGTATCATTATTATTTTTCAAATTTATTCTTTTTTGTTTTGGAGGTTTTTGGCACATATTTTCTTGTTATATTTGTTTAAAATTCTAAAAAAAATTGTTAAAATAAAAAATATGGTCCTTGAATTTTGCAGAATTTGAATGCCTCATTTTTTTTTTCCAAGGCCTTAGATCTATCTATAGATTAAGAACAAATTGTTGGGATCAAAATTATTATCTTTAATTCTGCAATCAAATGCCCCACTAATTTTTTTCCAGAACCTAAACCCATTTATACATTAAAAAAAAAATTTACACAAAAAAAAAAAAGATTAGAAACAAATTTTACCTAACAAAAGAAACACATAATCCCATTAAAAACAAATTTTACCTAACGAAAAAACACACAATCCCATAAAACATTGTTTTGCTAAATTCCAACAAAAACTCCAAAATACAAAATAGTTAAATGAGGCACTCCCCATCCGTCAAACTCTAATCCTCAAATTTCGATGGCGCAAATCACTTAGAGAGCCCAATGGCTCCTAGGTATTCAACAGCGGCCGCGTTCAGAGATTCGCGCTGCACCATATGAAGTGACAACGTGCAGCTAGGTTTCTTGCTTTCAAGAGGGCGGAAGAGGGCGGAATCCCTTTGGCGGTGGCGTAAAGCTATGGTCGACAAAACAAAAGTTAAACACAGTGCTTCAAAGTTGGTGGTACATACATTGCTTTTCGAATCCCACCACCGAACCTTGGAAATGCCACAGAAATCTCCAAAGATTATGTTACGCACCACATCAGAACGTACTCCCAAAAGCAGAAATCCGTGTGTGAAGTGACTTATAATATCATCTAACCTTAGATCTTATTCGTCCCAAAAGCAGAAAAATAGTATATGAAAAGACTTATAATATCATTACTGCAAGAGTGACCAACGTGTTAATATCTCAAAATGTATGTTTGTACACCAGATTCTTTTTCTGCACTGAGAGTTCAGGTGCCAATTAATATCTCAAAATGTATGCTTTGTACACCAGATTCTTTTTCTGCAGTGAGAGTTCAGGTGCCAATTATTCTCAACAAGAAAGTGGCTTTGGTCTGTCTTTATCTATATATGAAAAATTGGAAACTATCATAGCCATCTGGCTTTGGTCTGTCTCTATCTATATATATATATATAATTGGAAACTATCATAGCCATCTGCCCGGCACTGAGTAGGGATTTTTGTGTTTTGGCGTTCCGGTTCCTCTGCATTGATGGGGAAGACGCTATCTAGATTACTACTTTGTTGTAAAGAGAACGAGAATTCTAAAGAGAAATGGGGTACTTGTGGCAAACAAAGGGAATCGTCTGCCATGGAATCTCAGTCGAAGTATGAGACACCTTCGGAAGAGCAGGTAAACGGCATAGATGCCCAGAATTTCGAAAGTGAATGTGTTTCTGAGGAAGATGTGGACAAGGCTGCAGAAGCGTTTATTTTGAAGTTTCGGAAGAATTTGCAGAAGCAGAATATGGCGCAGCTGCCTAAACATAAGTAGTATTAAAGCTGTTTGGCAAGAGGTGTGTGAAGACTTTCCAGCAATATATATAAACGTTTATGCACAAATATAAAAGGCTAGGTACTTTTGAGCTTGTTTATATTTTGTTCCTCAAATTATTTGAGTTTTCTAGAGATTATAGTGACTATGGAGTATTTAAGCATGTAACAAACTATTTATTTTGAGTTTTCTATAGATTATAGTGACTATGGAGTATTTAAGTATGTAAGAAACTATTTATTAATATAGCTAGATTTTTGCATATTCAATTTCAAACAACTTACAATTAATCTTCATACTATTTTATTTAACAAACAATTAATCTTCTTTGATTTAACAATACACTCCATCACTATTTATTCTAAATATAATTTTATTACTATTTATTCTAAATTTGAGGCTATTCATTTTATATACATTATAATTTTAGTAGTGACTATGTTTAGAAGCTATCTGCAACTCCGTGGTGATCTTGTTTCAAATTATCATGCTTCCAAATTAATTATATACCATTGTAGTAAGTTGATGATGTTGTTTCATATTATCATGTTTTCAAATTAATTATATAGCATTGTAGTAAGTTGATGATCTTGTCTCATATTATCATGCTTTCAAATTAATTATATACGGTTGTAGGTCAAGTAGCTTTTGATGAAAATGGAGGGAAACACTGCGTTAATAATATTCCTCACGTATAGTGTTAATAGTAGTTTGTTTGATTATATTTGTCATTACAAATGTCTTATGCAGATCTCAATCTTGTTGTGGATATAAATTAATATCTGGTTAAGTGAAGATTTGTTTGATTATATTTGTCATTACAAATGTCTTAGGCAGATCTCAATCTTGTTGTGGATATAAATTAATATCTGGTTAAGTGAAGATTCAGTGATGAGCTGGCAAGCTTCTAGAAAGATGGGAGTGAAAGGCATTCCTTAGACACCGAAGTGTCATTTTAAAAAAACTTACTAATTCAGTAAAACTAATTGATAACTGTTCGATTTAATTATTAAGATGATTTAATAATTAAATCGTGTTTAGTGTAGTGTATATCAAATTATGTTATGAAAGTAAGTATTTTATTTTATAACAAAAAATCTTATACATTAATATAGTATTAATGTCTGATTCAGCATAATCTTAAAATTTAATAATAATAATAATAAAACCTCTTTATACTCTCAAATCAATCTAAAAGTTTAACCTAGAGTATTTCGATATATTAAACATAAAAATGTTAAATTACAGGGTAAAGCAGTCAACAGTGAAAATTGTTAAGTTAATATTAAGAATTTCTGACTAGTGAACACTAGTATTGAACATATAGATTATATATAAGGAATATTTATTGGCTGATTTGATTTTTTTTAGTAAAATAAATTGTGTAAATTTATATGTGCATATCGCTATTTTATTTTCCGTAATAAAACAAATCGTATCTGATTAGTGTTTTTTCAAGTATTAATTACTGAACTCTTACATTCTTAATCAAGGGTTTAGAGATATGTCAGTGAGCCTGAAGGCATTAGACTACTTGTCACGGCTATGCATATTATCATTATCATGGGTATAGATAACCTCAGTTCTTAGGATATTACAGGAAAGGATACAAATCTGGTGAATATGTCAGATCTGAATGCCTAGCTAGTTTATATGATTCAATATTGCCATGAATATTCGTACGTACGATGAAGAAATCTTTTATATTTTTTTAGTTTCATAAATATAAATGTGTTTTTCATTTAGGTTTGGTAAAAAGAGTGGGTATTACAGAAATTAGAGTAAACTAGCATAGCTTCGTCTTAAGTATAGATCTAACATGAATTGAAAGGGATTAATTTTTTCACATGCAAAATATAATGTGTTGTAGTTTTGAATGCTAAATAAAGTATATATAAGATCAAATACAGATTTTAACCATGAAAACTTAATATTTTTTCTATATATAAATATATATGAAGTTGATATCTATATAGATTAGTCAACATAGATCTTCAAAGTGTTTATTTAAATTGTTGTTGAAATATTTTTGAAAAGTATAAGTTTTAACCATCTTATTCACACATTGTTTTTACTTCTAATTACTTTACAATATATTCATTTTTTTTCATTATAGCCAACATTCTTTTTCTATTTTCTATTTAGAACATAATTTTTAATTTTTATCTTGAAGGGGCAGTCATGGAACATCCCCTCATACTCGGCTGTAGAATGAGCCTCTCAACTCAATCATGAGCTTCTGGACTCAATCATATGAGCCTCTCAGCTCAATCATTAGCTTCTAGGCCTAAATTATATAAATTACATGAATTAAAAAATTCGCTATAAATATTATGATTTTACATTGTTAAAATTAAAAATAATAATAAAATAAAATAAAATGAAATTCATAAAACTAAATTGTAATTTATTATTATTATAATAAAAAATAATAAATATATGAGTTAAGTATATATACATTAAGATTTTTAATCATGAAGATTTATTGGTACTTTATCATAAAGATTCTTAATATGTAAATGGGCTTTGTTAATATACTATGTACCAATACCATGACTTATCCATATTATATATCCAGAAAAACATAACTCACAAATTTTTAATTATTCAATTTAATTTCAAAAAGATAGAAGTGATGTAACTACTTTTAAGATAATTTTTAATCATTAATTTTTTGGAGGTTAAATCTGGACCATCTATTTATTAATTATTGATAACTAAATTAAAATTTTGAAAACCATATTCCAAAATAAAAATATCTATCCACATAAAAATAAAAATTAGACAAACCTATTAATAAATATTAATTATTTATATTTAATAATAATAATTATATATTAGTTTTACCTTAACGACTTAATTGATAATCCATATTTTGTAGAGTAGTATGTAAGTCATAAAAATTGAAAATTCAAATCCTTATAAATCAAACCAACTACTAACTAAAAAATAGTATGTTTATTTATTTATATATATTATATATATATATATATATATACACGTTTTATTTATTTAAAAACTATGATAAAAATATATATATATATAAAATAAATTTAACGCTATAATATTTAGTCAAATTACAATTTTATTATTAAAATTGTATGTGGATGTTTCTTACGCTTTCCATTAATAAAATTGTATTTGGATGTTTCTTATGCTTTCCATGAGTAGTAAGCTTTCATACTTGCTTTGGAGTGTTTGGTTGGTCCATGGCAAAATTGCTCCCGCTCGAGTACGGAGAAAAGGGAGTGAAGAAAAGAGGGAAGCAAGTTAAATTTTAAGGAAAGATTATTATGGGAAAATAAAGCGAGGAAAATCAAAAGATTTTAAGAAATCACTGATACAAATTCTCCAGAAGTACTAACAATAACTAAATATGTTTAGAGTACATCTATATTCATTAAACTTTTCTTTTGAATATACCTTTCTTTAAAAGGCCTAATAGTACATATTCATAAGATTATGTATTGATGTTTAATTAATATTAATATAAATGAATGATAAACAAAGAAATTTTCTTAATAAAACAACTGTAAAAGGCTTTAGATGTGGTAAAATTGGACATACAACTGGAAATTGTAGAATTCCCTTGGAGAAAATTAATGAAAGAAGAGACCAAATTATTGAAAAGAAAGATCATCTAATTCTGGAAAAAGGACAATCTTCTGAGAATGCACATTATGTTGTTGTCATTGTAATTTTCATATGGAAGATATATTTAGTACCTCTTTTTCTTCATGGTATGACATTTGGATTTTAGACACAGGTGCCACTTGTCGTATGAACTTTAGAAGAGATTTGTTTGAACAATTCAGTGATAATATTGATGGAGTAGCGTATTTTGCTGATAAGTCTCAAATCAAACCATCGGGAATTGGTTCTATTCAGTTAAAAATTCCTGGAATTTCTTATTATAATTTGAATGATGTTATTTATATTCCTCAGTTCCAAAGAAATTTATTATCTCTTGTACAAATAAGACAACAGGGACATTCCATCCACATATGTGATGGGAAAGTGGAAATTCGAAGAGCAACTGATAATAAAACTGTAATGATTGGTGTAGAAGAAGTTAGATTGTTGAAATTGAAAGGTGTGTCCTCTGTTACATTGAACACAAATTATTTGGTTCAACAAAATGATACCTTTTCATCTTATTTATTGTGGAATGCATGCTTTGGTCATATTAATTATGAAAGTATTAGAATTATGAGACAGAAGGGGATTAAAGGACTTCCAATAGATCCCGAAAAATTGACCCCATGTAATGCTTGTATATTGGGAAAGCATCACAAACAATCTTTTCAGAATTCTACTTCTCGAGCTACAAGAAAATTAAGTCTTATACACTCTGATTTGTGTGGACCTATTCGTGTACCAACTGCGAATGGCAATAAATACATATTGACTTTTATTGATGATTATTAGAGGATTTGTTGGGTTTATCTGCTTAAGGAAAAATCACAAGTTTTTGATGCGTTAAAAAAATTTCATCTCTTGATTACAAATGAAGCTCAACTAAATATTGTTACTATAAGATCTGATAATGGAGGATAATATAATTCACATGTCTTTGAAAAATATTTGCAAGAGAATGGCATCAAACACTAGACCACAATACCATATAATCCACAACAAAATGGTGTTGCAGAACGAATGAACAGAACATTGCTTAATATGGTAAGGTCAATGATGTTTTTTAAGAATGTAAAATTGATGTTTTGGGGAGAAGTAGTGCTTTGTGCAGCATATATTAGAAATCGGTGCCCATCCTCTGTCATTAATAACTAAACTCCATATGGAATGTGGTATAATCGTCTTCTTGTTGTTAAACATTTCATAGTTTTCGGTTCTCAATGTTATGCTTTGATTCCTAAACAATAGAGGACTAAGTTGAGTGAATGGAGTAGAAAATGTATTTTTTTAGGGTATTCTTTGACTTCTAAGGCATACTGATTATATGATGAAGAGAACAAGAAATTTATTTTGTCAAGAGATGTAATTTTTCTTGAATCTGATAAAGATTCCCTCGCTGTTGATAGACAACTTAATCAGATAGAAAGTTTGTGCCTCAAGAGTTTTATTATGAATCAGATAATATGCTTCCACATCTTGAAGGGGGGATACCTATATTAGATCATTCTGTAGAGTTTCTTCTCTCAATGATGATAATTCTTCTATTGATGAGAAATTGGTTAATGCATGTGTTTCTGCAAACATGACAGGGACAGAAATGGAAACAGAGTTGACAGGGACAAAACTGGCAAGAACTGAAACAAATGAAGAAGATGAACAACTTCCTACACAAACTTTGTGAAGATCATCTCATATTCGAACATTTCCAAAGAAATATGATGAGTTTAAGACTGGAAGTTCCTCAGGTAACTATTCTCATTGTGAATTTAACTTTTCTGTGGATTGTGAACCTACTTGTTTTGAAGAATCTACTAGTTATGATCAGTGGAAAGATGTGATGCAAAAGGAATATGATGCTCTCATAAAATAATGGCACATGGAGGCTGGTGTATCCTCCTGTTGGCATCCAACCTATTGGTTGCAAATGGATTTATAAAACTAAGTATAAAGCTAATGGTGCATTAGACAAACACAAGGCAAGACTTGTAGCAAAGGGATATGCATAGAAAGAGGGTATTGACTATACAAAGACATTTGCTCCTACAGCTAAATGGGGCACTACTAGACCTTTGTTTGCTATTGCAGCTCAGAAAGAATGGAAGATTCATCATATGGATGTCAAAACTGCTTTTTTAAATGGAGATTTGAAAGAAGATGTTTACATGTTTCAGCCAGAAGGTTTTCCGTGAAAGGGAAAGAACAAAAGGTTTGCAAACTAATGAAGTCTTTGTATGGCTTGAAACAAGCGCCATGAGCATGGTATGAGAAACTAACCGAACATGTTATAAAGTTAAATTATAAACATTTTGACCTAGATGATGAAACTCTTTTCGTTAAGAAATTTGAAAGATCAGTTGTATGTTGATGATTTGATGATCACGGGAAACAATGATGAATATATATCATCTATTAAAAAGGAATTGAAAAAGGTTTTTGATATCACAGATTTAGGTTTACTTCATTATTATCTTGGAATTGAAGTTGATCAAAACCCACAACATATTTTCATCTCTCAGAAGAAGTATGTTGGTAAGTTATTGAACAAATATAGTATGATGGATTGTAATCCTATTGCTACACCAATGGAGCATAATTTGAAACTTACTTCAAAAGAAGGAAAATCATTCGAAGATCCAACAAAGTACAGGCAACTTGTTGGAAGTTTGATTTATTTATCTATTACTCGTCCTAATATAACATTTGTTGTAGGAATACTTTCTAGATTTATGCATCATCCTTGTGAGGGGCATTGGGTAGCAGTAAAAAGAGTACTGAAATACTTAAATGGAACCCAAACTTACATCATCAAATATACCAAAGTTTTAGACTTCCATCTTGGTGGTTATTTAGATTTAGATTTTGATGGAGATAAAGAGAATGGAGTCTCTACTTCTGGCTATTTGATGAATCTTGGATTAGCAACCATCAGTTGGAGATCACGCAAGCAATCTGTTCCTGTTGATTCTACCACCAAAGCCGAATATGTTTCGCGGCTCAATCCACTAAGGAAATCATTTGGCTTTGCAGAATACTTGAATATTTGTAGGAGAAAAAAAAGCTTCAACTCCTTTATTTGCTGACAACTATTCTGCAATTCAATTGGCCAAGAATCCAAAGTTTCATGATCGAACATAACATATCAACACCAAGTATCATTTCATTCAACATCATGTAGAGGCCAAAACAATTCATCTGACACATTGTCCAACATCAGAACAAATTGCAGATATATTTACTAAAGCATTGGGACGTGAAAAGTTCAAAAATTTTAGATCTTTACTTGGTATGTCAGATTTCCTTTTAGATTAAGGGGTGAAATGTTGTAATCCTTCGAGATTTCTATATAGTTAGGGATTTAGTTATAAATTAGGTATTTCTAGTTATAACTATTTTTCAGTTATTGTTTTCAAGTATAAATGTAACCTTCATTGAATGAATTAAGATATAGATCACATCATTTGAATCAATGGAATTCTCTAGGCTTCTTATTAGGATTAAGGAAATATCCACTATGCAAACCATTTTTCATTCTTTCTCTTTCCGCCATATTTTCCAAGAGAAGAACACCTTACCATATTATCTCTCCAAGCGTGGGTCATCAGTTCATCCTGGTCATATACATTTTGATTTTCTTATGCAGGTTTTTGTGTCTAGTCCTAGACACTTCATTTTCAGGGTATGTTTTAGGGTCATTTTAAGGGTCTATTTCATGGTCTGTACATGGCATGAATGCAACATTTTTTATTTTCTTAATGCAAATACTGTTGTTCTTTTCTATGTGAAAAAAAATTACAATTGGATGATGCAGTGATCTAATGTGACACCTTGTAGCGGGGAAGATGGCGATGTTCAATGAGATAGAGGTAGTATGAACCAGTAGTTTCAAATTGCCAACTAGTTGGCCACATAAGAGATCCATGTGTCTGTCTCCAACATGGTTTGTGTATGTATATATGAATGGTGGATGAATGGACAAAACTTATGGTATGATCATGACCCATAGTTTACCAATTCAAAGGTAAACCATAGCCGTTAACTACTGTTCGCTCCCCAAAAAGCAATGGGAAAATGGCTAATGATTAACATAAACATTACATGATCATTCATCTATACAAATTCAAATATCTCTCACTTGCATATATAGATGACAATAATTAGTCATTTTGTGCAAAACAACCATGGCATAAAACAATCATACACGTCAGAATAATGGTTCTTAATTAATAAAGTCTATGAAACAATTGAACATGAACGTCGTTGGAATGAACATTAGCTCAATTACAACTTGAATCTAATTTTGCATACACTAGAAAACCAACCAACTCTTTGGTATATTATACTACTATATGATACATCGTATGTTTAAAGTTAGTATGATTTAAAGTTAGTATGATTTATGAGAAATTATGTATTTGTCTGGTTATTCAAGGGAAACAAACAACCACCTTATTCTACTGATATTCATGCAAGGACGCTATTGTTAATAATCGAACATCAAGAGGAAAATTATGTTAATAATCGAACATCAAAAGGAAAATGATTTATAGTAGGATCCCAAACATGGTTACATGACGGAACTAAGCTACAGGTGCAAAAGAAAACAAGCAAAGGAAAAAAGCAATAAAAAGCGAAACAAAGTAAGCAAATCAGGAAATAGATAAGAAAAGAAAACACTACTCCGAATCTCAACCTAAGCAAAAAATAGTCCAACTCATGTGAAGTGATATTTCCAATGCAGCCATAGACGCATCAGTTTGTCTATGTAGGCTAGAGCATGATTGACAACAAAGATATGTGAGAAAACCCACAGAAAGGAAATATAAAACAATGTAAACCAATACGTTCGAAGCTTGTATGCATCCACATAAGAGTAAAAATAGAAAGCACATGAAAGGCACTCTGTGAATGTATCATCATGTCTTATTAAATTGCATGTCGAAGATAAGCATGTACACATTGTTGGGCTAATTATTAACATAAATTAACACAAGTATTTAATTATCAATCGCATTTGTATAACTTGGAGGCAAGTCCACTATATATGGATATCAAATATAATCAAACTTGAAAGACAAGTTTTCAAAAACTAAAGAAGTGCATATTACAAATATAGCCTACACTAACAATTCCAATTCACCTTGCAATGAAAGAAAGTTGAAATGGCTCTTAACTTAAGAGGTCGAATTCTTCCTCAATTATTACTTGATGAACAGAAATTAGAAACCATGAACTCTCAATAGCGTAAGATGGACAAATAATTAATGAAGGGAGGCTCTTAACTTAAGATACCTTTGTTATTTCCCATCGTAATTCATTCACCATAATGCTGTCAATTGAAGACTGAAAATACATGAGAAAAACTGCTTGCATGTAATCAAGGAAAATACCTAGTTTCAATCCACCAATTTAACAGAAGGAGTGTTCAACTTGAACACCTTGTTATTCCATCTTACTGAAGTGATGAACAAACTAATATACAATAAAATAAATCATCACACATCAACCATAAACCAATCTAAAGCAAAGCACATAAACAAGTTCTAAGATAACCAAATTATGGAAAATTAAACTAGTCTAACAAGAAGTGTACTTAGCTTGGAGTGGGGGCCCTCCACCCTTGCTTTGCACACTTGAAGGTTGATATCAAAAGCTGAAACTTCAGTCACACATCCACACTAATGAACATAAAACTAAAAGTAGAACAAGTTCTTCTAATTAATCTCCAATATTCAAATGTCTCAGCATAAAGTTATATAAAAATTACATATCATAAGCCTTCAAAATCTTGGCTTAAATAGAAGTTTAAGAAAGAAAATGATCTAAAGTCTCTCTAACAATCATATCTATTCATGTCCATCTATTTAATTTGAATTCATTCAATCCATCCCAAGAAATATGGGCAATCCCATGAAATCACAAACCTGCCATATTTCCTAGGGATTTTCTAGGTGACTAGTCATGTTTGACTAGCCTTGACGAGGCCTAATAAAGCTTGTTTTGACTGAACCAAGTGGAATTAGTTTAGTCCTAGTTCCCAAGCTTTCTATTCGTGCATCTAGCTCGAGCCCAAGTGTCCTGCAAATATGTCATCCACATAGCTATTACAGGAATTTCTGATTCTGCCCAAAATTGCACTTGAAACTCAATTTTCATAAAAACTTCTAGAAATTGCAAAATTAAAATTAAACACCTGAATATGCATAAAATACATCAAAATGAGATGGATGTGATGGAAAATGGATGGAAAATATAATGATTAAGTTTCCTTAAGCAAAAATAGATCAAAACTGAGGGCCAACATCTCCCCCTTGCTGATCTTCAAGCATGTTCTCATGCTTGTTTCTTCCTTTAAACCTTTTACTTTTATATGTTGACTAGCCTGTTGATGTACCTGTGGCTTTGACCCTTGAATATGAAGGTCTCTCTTGAGCTACCTGTAAAAGGATATCTATGCCTTCATGTAGTTCTCCTTTTCTATAGATGGCATTCTTTACTTTTTCTCCTTTTCTTCCCTCTATTTTTCTAAAAAGAAATTTCATCATTTCTCTCTTAAGTGTTGCTTTTTGTAATATTCTTCACCTATCAGTGGAAAAATATGGCTTGGGCTATGTATTCTGGAGTGATGGGAACAAAAATGTCTCTGATGTGTGTTGAGGTTTCAGCACCAACAATCAAATACAATACTGTATACTATTCTTCCAGAAATAACACCAATAAATCATTTTGGATGAGCAGCTTCAGAGAACACAACAAATATAACTTGAATTTTGTAATACATTCTCACACAGGATTCATGTCCCTCTCAAATTATCATTATCAGCAACTTCACTTAAAGGAGCCAATATCCATTTGCACTCACATCTTCACTGAAAGAAGCCAACCTTGCAATGTCACACGGTCATAGAGAAAACACCAATCGAACAAATCAAAGCTTCTTTTACTTGTGTAGGGGGTTTTCCTCTTGTATAATTCCTCTACAAAATAACTTGTGCCAATCATTTTTATGACTAGGCATTCACTTTCAATTTAGCCATTGTTTTTCCCACGCAATCTACAAATTAGGGGTCGAAAGAACCATAAAAATATTCCAAATAGAAATGAATTTGAGAAAACTATCCACGTGAGGCATAATTAGGCTCATTCTGAAGAAAACCCATGTTTTCGTTTTTCAAATTTCATTTTCCTTTGCTTAGAAAAAGAAATGAAAAATAGTGGCTTCTTAAAATTGAAATGCATTTCTGAGATTGAATGATCATTCAATTTGAAATCATTTTTTCTCTTCAAATGCTTCTCCAGTATCCTGCTTACCTATTTTCTGATGCCTTTGAAAAATATATGAAACCAATCCTAAAAAATATGAACTTACTGCTTACGCAAACACAAAATTTTGATATAGAAATATTATAAAAACATAATAAACATGTTTTTATTAATCTACTTCTTATATTCTATCCTCTGTTTCATCAAAATTTAAAAAAAACTTTTGTCTCTGATGCAGAATTCTCTGTTTCCGTTTATCAACACTCTGATCTATTCATGCAAACCAAATATCCATCTTTATACACATCTCTGTAAAAAAAATTGTACTCTGTTTTAAAATAGAAATATATAAATAAAACAAAAATCATATTATAGATTTTGTTTTTCTTAATATAATCTCAGAATAATGTTTTTCACTGTTTTTGAATTGAGGCTCTATGTGTAAACCATCATGCAATACTTTTCTTCTCAATAACCAGGATACAACACTGTTCAACAACCAATTTCTAGCACTTCATTGTTTATACAAACGAGATACTTCATTGCTCAATGGCCAATATACAACATTGCATTGGTTATATAGTCAACATATAAAACTTCTCTGCTCACTATTCAAATGACTCATATAAACCATTTCACTATTGATACAATCAACATATGATAGTCAATGCACTCAAATATGAACCCAAATCTTCAAACTTAAACCCAATACTCTATTTTTATTGACCCATTCCTCCATGTATTGAACTAAAACTAAGTTATTTATCACGCTATTTGATCTTAAAATCATATGTATAGTTGTAGTTGTAAAATGAGTTGGCTATTCATTTTACAAAGACTACACATTTCAATCCTACACAAAATCCCTATCTCATGCAATCAACATTTATGAACATACTCCATTTTGAATTCTCATGGAAGATTTATCATGCACAACTAAATTAATTTCATTTTTCTACCTCCTACAGTTAACAAAACGTTTATCTCCAGCTATGTCACAGTTTTATTAACCCACTGTTTGTGCATTTAAACTTATGTTTAACTGAAGTCATGGCGATTTTTCTAAGTATACCTGGCTGCTTGTAGAAGGATTGTGAATACTTGACTCGTGGACCTCTTAGTTGTGCTCCATATTACCCTTATCTCATTCAATCTTCGTTTTGAACGCCTCAGATTTTTGACTGGTGGCAAAAATAGAGAAAAAGTCATTAAATGACAGACAGTCTTTAGCAAAAGTTTTGATGACTGGGATCCCAACATTTCCTCTACAATCCTCATCAAAATAGAAGTAAAAACAGATCTTAGCTTACCTAAAGTTTCCCACGATATTTCTGGCAACTAAATTGCACTTCCTCTGTTTATTTACCCTGCTTATCTCTCCACGGCTTCAGTGCTCTATTTATACCCTTACCTCTGCTGTCAAAACGTTTTACTTCCATCAACTGCTGGCCAATGGCATCTACTGCCTTTCCTGAGCCTCAAACGGCTCTGATGGCAAAGAAATTTACGGTTATGAGCTTCAACAATGGCGAATCTCTTCTCTTTTGAACGCACAGGGTTTATTTTTGTTGTTTCAAAAATATTTTAACCGTTTTGTTTGTTGTCCTCTGACCAGAATGGAACATGGCTTATTTCCTCCGACTTTTCCATATTGCATAGCATCAAACATTCATTGCATTATAAATTAGGTTGATTCATTATGTCGCTGCCGATATACCTTATGATTCATGGTTGTCTTCCAATCCATTGTGGGTGTCCTGCAACCAACCCATAATACCATCATGGCTTATCCTTTGACTTTCATATATATTGCTTTGTTGCTATGTCGATTGCTTCCATTATGGCTACCACCGTATTTCTTTATGAGTAGTGGTTTATTTTTTCTATGCATTTTTTTGATTGCCATGTTAATTGCATAACAAAAATAAACTCCATAATACTAATGTTCATTTCCTACGGTTGTCCCTTCAAACATTATCACTTAAGTTTTGCATTGTATTGCCATCATATGAAGATTATGATTACACCCATTGAATTGTATTACCATCACATTGCATTACCAATAGTATTATTTCTTATGTGCCATGATAGGTTTAATCATTTTAATTTTGTTTACTTGATGTTCCATATGTATTTCAATATATCTCTTAAATTTAAAATGACCATTTAGGTCATGTTTAAAATTATCTCCATAGTACTAATGTTTGCTTTGTTTGTACATGTTCAACTTTTTGCATCCTTTTTAATCCCTTTTGCTTGGAGGAAAAGTACTTAAGATTATATACTTAGGCTTAGGGTTAAGGGGATGAAATGAATATAGGATGTCTTTAAATTATGGAATGTAAGGGTTATAGGATGTACATAAATATAAGATGATACTTAGGATAGTGGGTAGAGGTAACGAAATGGATGGAAAATATATACTTTAGGTACTAATCTCAATTTTAACAAAGTCTAAAAATTTCTACAAAAATTCGAATTTACAAGACCAAAACTGTGCACTTACTATACTTGTATTTCCCTGATAGTATTGGATGAATGCTGCTGTTCTTTAACAATACTGGATGAAGTTGTCTTGATCAAATGTTTTAGATAGATTGAAACATAGAATTTATTTTTGCCTTCTGTTCTAGCATCCTTCATTGATTTTAGTCCATTGATTGTCGATGTCGTTCAGGTTCCTCTACAATTGATTCATAATAACTCAAGTCCCTTCTGTCATGTACATTTTTATGCAATATATACATGTTTTTGCTAACATTTCAGGTCCCAACTGCTATTGATTTCAAAAATATTTTAGGTCCCAACTGCCAACAATACAAGTTCTGTCGTCAATTCAGCTGCACAACTAAGTTTCTTTTGCGACCTTCCCCCTGCTTATTTTGAGACTTTTCCCCAAGTCTTGCTTATTCTGGAGGATGATTCCTGCAAACTCATAATGAAGAAATGGTAAAACAAAATAGAGAATTCATATTCGCCAAACAAGTTGGTTTTCCTATATGAATTCGAGTTTGTATTGTGCCACTTTCGTGGATTTTCACAACCAAACTCCTTTATTATTTTTTATCTTTTTCTATTTTTTTCTTTTCTTTTCTAGATGGAGGTGGGGTGTAATGGTGTAGGGAAGTATGAAAAGCTTATGAAAATAGGTTATATTGAAGTCATGATTTAGTAGTAAACGGATAGATAATAAGTCTAAACTTCAACATGCATGATTGCGGAGCTTAACATACAATATGGATGATGGATGAAATTATGAACAATATGGCTTATGAAAGGCTTCTTTGGAGATTGATGTGACTTTACATGGTACAAAACTTGAATTCTTCTTCTGATTATTAACTTCATGTCTTTTGCCTTGATCTCGATCATGTTGTAGGGTTTATTGGTGTTGTTGGTCAATGACTAAAGACAAGCTTCAAGAATTTGAGTTTCATTGGATGAAATCAACATCAGGTGAATTTTAACTTTGCTTTGACTTGAGCATTTGTATTCATATTCTGAAATATGAATTTAAAATTGACTTTGAAAATTACTTCATCCATGGAGTTCACTCCTTCATTCTTCCTCTGGCATGCAAAAACATAGCACTTGCCTGTAATACAATATTAGATGATGGAGGAAGAGAGGTGTAAAATCTCTCTTATTCCAATATATGTGTAAATCATTACAAGAATTGCTTAGAAAATAAGTCCAAATATGATATACAAACAGAATGCATTTATTTACCCCTTGAGGAATGATGGCCAGCCTAAACCTCCTAGCGGTATTTTGTTTACAAAAATTTGTTTTATATCCAATTAGAGTGATTCCAATTCCAAGTTGAAGTGAATTCATATGGCTATCTCCAGTATAAATAGTTTTTCAAAATGGTTTAAAATGATATGGTAAAAATTATAAGGAGTGCCATGTTTGATAGAGCTGCTTATTAATTTTTAACTAGACCAACAGTCACTATTTGAAGTGTAACTTCTTCGATAAAGATAGGATCAATGTGATTCCACTTGGAGATTAAATTAGATTCATTTTTATCTTTCTAGTAGAAACAGGTTTTAAAAAATTTTAGGCTTGATATCACAAAATTGGTGATGAACTAGACTAGGAGGCAGAGTTTTACTATGTTGGTTTGAAGACATGCAGTCACTAAATGTGGCATATCATTTTCATTTTACCTCCAAATGGGATGATTCAAATTGTGTATTGATATATAATTGAATAAATATCTCCCATATAAACATTTTTTGTAAATAATATGCTTTGATATGTTAAATATGCCAATGAACAGTCAAGTCCTAGAATTGTCACAATGCAGATTTTTCGAGAAGCAATTAGTATTTTAAGAATAACTTTTTCATATGCTCCCTGATTGAAGTGATTCAAATTTATTTGTAAACTAGATTCCAAGGGCTATCTTCCCTACAAATTTTAGATAAAAATGTTTCCATTAGACACCTCAAATATAGGTTGTACTAACTCTGTCCTCAACATTTCACTTGAGACCTAGTTTTGATTTTGATCACATTTTTATTTGTGACATAATTTGAAAACTTCAAAATGGATTCCAAAACTAGATTTCAAGAGATATGTAAAAAAAAACCATGATTTCAAAATGATCTTATATCGTTACCCAAAATAGGATTGTTCTTACTGCATTTTGCCATGTAGTCCTTTCAAATGAATATTGAACAATGATTTGAAGAAATAGTTTGAAACAAATTTATTATGGAAGCCTTATTGTGAATTCATTTGACTTGTTTATTTATTCTATTCTATCCTATTCTATTTTAAAAAAATAATTCATTCTCTCAAGTATAAGAGAATTTCCAGTGCATCCATTTTCATAACAAGATCATAAGTAAACTCATATCCAAATTTGAAAAATATACTTTAATGAATTTTTGGACATGAAAATTTATTTGATCATAAAGATTTGATGAGAAAGAATGTTGAAGAATGGAGTAGTGTTGTGACCAGATGACTAGTTCAAACCAAGTTTTAAGATGATATTTGTTTGCTTGGCTTGCATTAATTGTCATAGCACAAAACTCTTATTGTCATACTTGTTCAAAATCTTGTATGCACAACGGATCTTGTGATATACATGCTAGAAATTATTCAATTTCTGGCTCTAATGTTTGATCTTTATTGCATATGATCCATGAATCATTCACCTCCTCACAAAGATAGCTAGAAGAAAGTTCTAGATTATCTTCTTGTGGATCATCTTCATGGATGTTTTGTTGCTCTTCTATCCTTTGACATAAAGATTCATCCCTAGTGAGCATTCTAAATTGAGGACAAGGACATGAGAATAGTTTTGTGGTGGCATACCCTCCTTCTCTAGATGATTTCTTTAACATCATTTTTTACATCTTGCCTTGCAAATGGATTTTGTAGTTATTTTTTTATTTTATGTTTTCGTTGGGGGGTTTGTTTTGGGAATCCACTTTTAGGATCTCTATTTCTAGGCATAAATAAACATAACTAAGATAAATGTATACTAACTAAATTTTTAGTGTTTTTGTTTATCTTCTATTTGACTATGCTGATAATTTCCTCCCAGGCAACGGCGCCAAAATGTTGGGTTAATTTATTAACACAAATTAATACAAGTATTTAATTATCAATCCGGGTTTGTAAAACTTGGAGGCAAGTCCACAATATATTAATATCAGATGTAGCCAAGCTTAGCAGATAAAATTTGAAGAGTTAAGGAAGTACATATTACAAATATGAACCTATTTTAACAATTTCTAATTCATTTATGTAATATGTGAGGGATGAGGCTCCTAACTTAGGAGAACCAGGTTGTCCTTCCCTGCAATACTACTTTCATGAACAGAAATCTAAAAGCACTAATTAACAATGGTTTATGATGCAAAATATGTAAAAGAAGAGGCTTCTAACTAAGGAGGACCAGATTGTCCTTCACAATTCTACTATACCATAACCACCATTGCTTCAAACCAGAAATGCATAAATAACTTCAAATAAGAAAAGGAGAATGAAATTCAGTTTTAGTTCAAGATCAAATAGAAGGAGAATTTAACTTAAATTCCTGTGTGTCCCTTTAGTTGTAGATTATAACTAAACCAATATCCATTCAATAATCATCACACATTAATTCAAATAAGCAAATCTGAAACAAAACAAGTAAACAAATCTAAAGCAACTAGTTCATTAAAGCTAAGCTGGTCTAACAAGAAGTGTACTTAGCTTGGAGTGGGGGCCCTACACCCTTGCTTTTCACACTTGAATGTTGAAGCTGAAAATTCAGTCACACATCCACACTAATGATCAGAAAAATGAAAGTAGAACAAGTTCTTCTAATTAATCTCCAATATTCAAATATCTCAACATAAAGTTATATAAAAATTACATATCATAAGCCTTCAAAGTCTTGGCTTAAATAGAAGTTTATGAAACAAACTGATCTAAAGTCTCTCTAACAATCATATCTATTCATATCTATCTATCTAAGTCAAATTCATTCAATCCATCCCAAGAAATATGGACAATCCCATGAAACCACAAAATTGCTCTATTTCCTAGGGATTTTCTAAGTGACTAGTCATGTTTGACCAGCCTTGACCAGGCCTAATAAAACTTGTTTTGATCGAACCAAGTGGAATTAGTTCAATCCTAGTTCCCAAGCTTTCTATTGATGCATCCAGCTCGAGCCCAAGTGTCTTGCAAATATGTCATCCACATAGGTATTACGGGAATTTCTTATTCTGTCCAAAATTGCTCTTGAAACTCAATTTTCATAAAAACTTTTAGAAATTGCAAAATTAAAATTAAACACTTGAATATGCATAAAATAAATCAAAATGAGATGGATGTGATGGAAAATGGATGGAAAATATAAGGATTAATTAAGTTTCCTTAAGCAAAAATAGACCAAAACTGAGGGCCAACACACACCTCCGAAAATGATGTTAATAATCAAACATCAAAATGAAAATGATTTATAGTAGGAGTGAGTTATGCTTTTTGAAATCCATTCACAAAAATTCTGGCTTTAATACCCTCCAAACCTCATCAACTATTGTATCCACAGAGCATACCTCTCATATAAATGGCAAATAATTATTGAGGATAAGGAATAACAAATAGTCTACACTCACATTTTGGGTCTCATATAAGCATGAAAACTTAGGATTAGTCATAAGTTTTATCATTATATGAGAAGCATCAATCTAAATAGTTTTAAATCACTAAATCAATAGAAATATACTATGAACTATATTTTAGAATTTCAAACAAGTTCACAATTTTTTATCGAGAATTTCTACAATTGAAAGCAATTACACTCCGGGGAAAGAGAAGAAAAGAAATGAGATAAACACATAATAGTTTTATTTAAATGAAATAAAAAATCTCACAATATAAGGATTAAATTTGATATCATATATTATAAGAAAATAATGCCAAAAATAATATACAATCCTCTTGAGTGCTCAAATGTACATCCAAAGAGCTACCTGCATCACAAAAAAAAAGTAGTACAATTAAGAATAAGAAGCTTAATCTTTTTACATCAACTATGGAAATGCACTTGAAATAATTAAATTCCAGCAATAGGCATATCCTATAAAGTAGCAAACACTCTTTTTAAAACTTTTTCATTTATACTGCAACTAATAATTATTCTATTCAACGGGTACCTTATAGGCAATGCGAGCTTGTCTATAAACTCAAGGGACTTCACTGGATGAACAATATATTAATAACTAAGAATTTCTTACAGGAGTTAAAAAGAAAAACAAAAGTGAAAAACAAGACAAAAATCAATTTATTAAACCCCCATTCTATGAAGAATTGCATTCCAAGAATTTCTTTGAGAATTGATTTAGAAATTTTATCCTACGGGAGTCTTATCTTCTACTCTGTTTTCTTGTATTATGGAAATGAAAATACAATTAAAGAGGCACTCATTACGGATTTACATGTCATATTGTGGGATGACTCTTATCTTTTACTCTGTTTTCTTCAATTATGGAAATGAAAATACAATTAAAGAGACACTCATTACGGATTTACATTTGATATTGTGGGATGACTGAATGGCTATTATGGAATCAAGGTGACCCATGGCTCTAGGGAAGCCCTAATAGGAATTGAACATTTCCTAATAGTGAAAAATTCCTAGATTTCCATCATTAGATCTAACCCCTTTAAGCTTAAAATTTTAAAATATTATAAAATATGTTGTATCAAATTCTTTTAATAGAATATTCATAATAGTTTAGAAATATATTTTGATTTGACAATATTTGTATTATAACAACATCAATTAAAGCACATTAATATAATATAAAAATATATTTTATAAAGAATTTCACAAATATAGTTTTTTTTTTTTTTTTTTTTTTTTTCATTCTATTTATCAAAAGAGAGTTTCAAATAGATAAAGAATTGCAACTTCGTAGAAAAAATAAATAATATTAATTGAAAATAATAATGTTATTATAATGGTTAAAAATGTGAAAAAAATCATATATATATAGATGTTAATAACAATGTGATGTAGCTAACTTTAACTATGACAATTAAACCATATTAATTATTAATATAAGTAACTTTAATTATTACCATTAAACCATACTAATCACTTCAAATATAACACAATTATCATATTATCATCACAATTATTATTTATTTTCACATTATCATTTATCTTCAGAATTTCAATTATATTATATTGATCTAATACCACTACAATGTTAGTATACTTACCATTAAAAAATAAATAAAAAATAATTACGAAATATATTAAAACGATATTTTATTAATACTTTGACAAATTCATTATAACACATTTTTTTATTTTTTCATGTTAAAAAACTAATGTGAGATTTCACATCCAAATATAATATTGTTTGATACATGTAAAGCCATTTTTCAGTCAAAGAGGCTAGAAACATATACATTTGAACACATTTTATGTGTAATCTTGGAAAAATATTCTAAGCAAATATTCAAATTAATCTATTATATCAACAAATTTCCAAATTTGTAGGTCTCAGTTTTTATATTTGTGTACACATTAATACCTTGTTAAAATTATAGGAACTTAGTATATCCAATTTACAGGTAGTAGGTTATGCTTTTGGTGTTATAGTGGCAGCTATGAAATTTGATCCTAAATCTCTCTTACTAGATTAGACTTGATAGTTACTAATTGACCATGTGATTAAAAAAAATATTCAAATATCTGTGCATAAAAGTCAGAGTGACTTTTCTAAAAAGTTGATGGCATATTACCTGCTTTCAGGATCCAATAACCGAACATTCAAAGAATGAGGGCATCTTAGAGATTGTGTTGCGGAGCATCTCGTCCAAAAGCGTAGAAATAAGTTTATGGAATGGTTATTATATTTCAAGCGTGACGAGCGGGGGAATATTTGAAACCTGGTATGTTAGTGTTTAACACCACATAGATTCTCATGCAAATTGGCGTGCACTGTTGACCCAACAACACAAGAAATGCAATTATTTTCAACTTCGCCCAATTGACCATACCTCGGTCAATTGATAATGGACCTGCTTCATTGAAAATGTGATGGATACTGTGGTTTTTCCCTCTAATATATTCATATCCACATTGAACACTAATTCCATAGTGTTGTGCAAGAGATTGAGTTGGGGTTTTTCTCTGTACCGGTGTTGCAGTTTCTTTTCAGTGATGGGGAAGAACTTTTCTAGATTACTATTTGGGTGTACTCAAAACCAAATTTCTGACGAGGAGGAAGGGCGTGCACGTCGCGAGAAAAAGGAATCGTCCGCCATGAAATCACAATCGAGGTATTGGGTAGCTTCTGAAGAAGCGGAGGGGGAGAGCAGAAATAATGTCATGAATTTCAAAGAAGACGACGTGGACACGGTTGCGGAAGCGTTTATTGCAGAGTTTAGGGAGAAGCTACGGAGGCAGAATTCAGCGCAGCTGCTTGAATATGAGACGTATAACCACTATCTGGCAAGGGGCGCGTGAGGACGCCTTTTACCCAGAGTATATCGGTAGCAATATTTATTTTCATTGTTTTTTCATATGGACTGTAATTTTCGCTTTAGCTGGTGGTGGTGAGGCTCAGGCTTCGGCTTAATATTTATCCAATATTTATAGGCAACTTTGTATTGCTTTTGCGAAGAACAATCGTAGACATGGTTAAGAAGGAAAATGTTGAAACGCAGTACAAGTTTGTATATATGATATATCAAGCCTCATTTGTTGCCATATGTTAAACAGAAATTCAATTTTTTCTAAATATAGATCATATATTTTTTCATTTAATTGTTGACTTATTTCAGGTTTGCCATTGGCTATTAGGTTTTTTTTTAATGATGCACTTTTTACCAACAATCATACCATTATTAGTCCTTGTCCTCCGGGCCTGGCAGGGACTATAGCAATTGGTTTTGGTTGGTTGCTATTAGTTCGGCGCGAGAATCCAAAAAAACGGAATTCATTAACCGAAGTTTCAAGTTTATATTCCATAAATCACTTTTTTTTAACCAATACGAAATTCCCACCGCTATTTCGACCACTAAGAATTTTAACGATCTTATTTGGCCTCATATCGAGGCCATGATCTTGGCAAACTTAGGATAAATCTTCATTTAAGTTATGTATTCAATGAATTTTCTGAACATGGAAACTAATGCTAGCATTGCATTAGCATTAATTCGCTAACATTAAATGTTCACTGATATATCAGTGAACTAGAACTACTTTATAAGTAGCTCAAGTTGCCAACACATGTTCCATGCTTGCTTCGGTGTCTGTCTGCATGCAATCCCAGGTCTCTGCCTTCATAACTCACTGCCTACATGCTCTGCACTGCTATCAATCTTCTGAAGCTCTGAGCTGAAATACCTCTGGATCCCTATCCATTTAATCCAGAGAGCAGTGAACGGTATTTCTCGGCGGTGGCTTCCTGCCCGCTCCACCCTGGACCATAGCTCTCGGCGGTGGCTTCCTGCCCGCTCCACCCTGCAAAGAGTATACAGTCAAAGAGTACACAGTCAAAGAGTACATAGTCAGGACATGGCCAGCAAAAGGATGGGCCTAGATTAATTAGCTTGCCAATGGGCCATGCAAGGAATTTTATATGTTCAAAGAACTCTATAGATTCACAACTCTATATGTTCGCTGTTGGATTTTGGTAAGTTAGTTATTTAATAATAAATATATACGGTCTCTACATATTTATAACTCATGAGCAAACTAGTTATTTGTTGTCCAAAAATGCACTTAACCAGATTGGAACAAAGGACATCATAAGCACCTCGGATTGGGGCTGTTCTTCACGAATTTCTTCCCGTACTTGCGCCACTTATAGCCGTCTTCTAGGATGTCAATTTCGGATCTGGTCAGAAAGGTGTATTTGAGAGGTCGTTCTGCCTTTCTCTTCATGCTGCTCTTCTTAGGGCTTCTGTTCAAAAAGAAATTATAACTATTATAGCAATTCTGTAAATAAGCAAGGTGCGACGTATTCTACAGCCTACTTAAATTTTAGAAAGCCCAACTATATTTGTTTAAACATTGAAAGTGGATCTTTCAATTTTCTACATACTGTAAATCTTGAGAAACGCTTAGAAGAATAAATGTACAAATGGAATTTGGGCTGTGATTTCCATTTACAGTACAAATTGCAGACCTATGTATTCAATTCCGTTTCCAATTACAAATGGAATGCGTCCCACATTATACATATTTACATATATTGGCAGTATTTATGTACACACCTTGAATGCTAATGCAGGGTCCACAAGGCAAAGCGCTGCTGCGATGAGCGCTGCAATGCTTTAACGGCCTAAAATCTCAGGTACTCCCTAACTCATTTGGCTAAAGCCGTGCGCATCATTATTACTATCTGCTGTCTGCAAATTCATGCATCAACACTACATTAGAATGGCTTTTCTAAGATGGTAATGTTATTTCAGAAACAATAACATTAGAAACCAAGGCAGAGAAATATAAAGGGGTCAAAAGAAATTACCTCGGTCGTTTCACTGCACAAATCAGAGATTCAACTTGGTGCAGACTTCGGACCAGTGATTTCAGCCTTGTGAAGGCTCAGATCTATACCTCAGAACTGTTATAACTTGTAATTTCAGACTTGAACACTCGTCAACACGGAGATTTAATGCAAAGAAGGAAGCACTGTATCTATAGTCCAGAGAGGTTCACGAAACCATGTGTCTAGGGTTTCTAAGAGATATAACTATAAAAGGAGAACATCAGAATCGGCTGCTAATCTATTCCCTTAGAATAGCAGGTACACAGCTGACACTACGGGAGATTGTACTTTTGGTAACTGATCTGCCTCTGGAACTGTTAGGGTTGGACTTCAAGCCATTTTCCAGAGAACCTTTCTTCAGAAGCTCGCACAGAGCATCAGCAAGATACAGCGCAGGATTCGAGCGAGCGACCTGGTTGAATTTAACACACACAACCATATGCACACGCAAAGCATCCTCCATGGGTACTTCTTTCCCCATCCAATGGCGTTCTTCTTTGACAGCTTCGGCGCAGAGCCCACAAACCAAGCGCCCACAAAAGAGTTCTCTCACCATACGAATGTAAGTCGGCGTGCAATCTTCAGACATTCCATAGCACTCACACTGAGCTTGCTGGATTTCCGGATTCGTTACTGCATGCAGATTCATGTCCGAATTCAGGGAGCTTCGGCTCAGTTCTACAGAAACATCGGATAGGCTTCTATTCAGATGTCCCTCCAACGAGAGCTTGGGGATCACGACAACCCTATTACTCGCAGCAGGTCCTATTTTGATCCAGACGCCTTACACAAAATTATATGCAGAAAAAATAGCAGAAGCAGCTTGAAACGTGACCAAAATTATAAAACTAAGCGTTCTGCCAGCCTGCATGGGCATTTGAATGCATATTGACCAAGTGTTGTGCTTTGAGGGTTATGGCTTTGTCAGGTGTCATCGGAGCGTGGAGTAGCAAGATGACCCTTTCTTGCATGGAGTCGCGCCCTTCTGGATCCGGTGGTCAATAATACATGAATGCAACATTCATATAAAAATCTATAGAAGGCGGAGATTTACATCAGAAAATAAAAATAATCACATGTAGTTCACACCATCAGAAATCAATTTGCAAACGAATCTCTAGGTAACAAATTTCAAATGGTCAAAAGCAATAATAAAAGTATTTTACTATGAGGTTGAATTTTTATTGAATTGAATACACATGTTTATTAATTTTAGAAATTAGATCTATATTACTAATTTGCAGCTCCAGCGAGAACGTCTACAAAGCCAATTTGAAAGTTCGAAAAGAGCTGGACACGAATATTTTACTATGGAGAATTTAGACTGCTATATATGCCTTTGAGCGCAGAAACCGCAAGGATGCACACTTTCGATCAGTCAACAATGGCATTAAATAAACATGGTATAATTTGGAAGCCGAAAATCTTTAGAAATTATAAAATTTTCAACCAGATACAGGGTTTACCTCTCCAGATCTTGTGTACATACGCCCACTATCTTTGCTATTTCTCTATTTGAGATCATGAGGGCAAACTGTGAGCAAGTACCACAGCACACCCCTGCCTCTTATTTCACTGTACTATACTATAGCATGCAAACTACCTTTTCCGCCTCAGATATTTACCATGCACTCACTGAAATCCAAATATAGCAATTCTATTCTACTTATACTGTTGTCCAGTGATTGTTATGTTGGGAAAATGCCACAATCAAGCCGCTACAGCGCATCCTATCTGAAGACACCGATAGCTAAGGTGCTTTCAGCTGCTCACAAGATCTTCCACTGCTCCAGATTCACTTGCAGAACCAGCTCCACAGCTCAGCCTTCTTACAGTGATCTATGCTGCTCCAACGTCACTAATTTTTGGCCCAACAAGTCTTCTTCTAACAGTGGATTTGCTTCTCCAATATCACTGTAATTAGGGCACAAAATAAAGGCAACTCACAGTGAGTTTGCCGCATCATGTACCACTGTATAACAGCTTCAATGCATGTTGTTCACAAAAGACTTCCAGATCTATGACAATTATGCTTACTGAAACAATAGAAACTATGCTTTGTGAATAGGCGTCCCGACGGAGGAGGCAGCAACCGCCACGTTTCGCTCATGCTTTACGGGCAGATACGCTGCCGGCTGCGGCAGGGACTAGCTGCCCCGCAGCCCTTCTTGTCTATCTTTAGTTTTTCATTACTGAAAGATGGACCATATCAGAGGTTCTGAAATGTGGACCAAAACTTTCAAATCGGTTGATCTTCGTTATGGATCAGCAATCCCAAACATAGAAACTTAATGTCTATGAAATTGATGTATTCAATTACTTTGTATGATCTCATGCAACATCTTTTTTTTCCTTTCTTAATGTCAATGAAATTGATGTATTCAATCACATCATATATATATATATATATATATATATATATATATATATATATATATTTATTTCAATAGAATTATAATATTTGTTTTTTAATTCGATATTTGGAAACATATTAGTAATCATAGAACACAACACTATGGTATTAAAAATCTATTTGATATTTATGAAAAAACTCTCCAACATTAATATTGATCACAAAACTATCAAAATTCTAAGATTTGAAATGAAGGCAAAAATACCCTATAAATAAATTAAAGGAAATCAATGCACACAATTAAACATTATCAATCATTGTAAGCAATGGGTGACAATTAATGCCTATGGTTTGTAGCAATGATGGAAGTTTCCTAGTGGAGGTAATATGGATACCAAAAATTGGGACAATGTGATGATAGTGAGGGACAATTGATGGGAAAATAATGGATGGTGGTGAATGGTATGTTGGTGATATGGTGGAAAAATGGAAAAATGCCCCAACCTATATTTATAATATTTTAAATTCTTAACCAAAATAAACACTTAAAACAAAATTTAAATTGACACATGATACTTGAGAAGAAGATGATATGTGTATCCCACTAGGGCATGACTCCTCACATAGTGTCACCAAAATCTAAAGACACATTAAAGGAACACTATAATTATACCCAAACTAAAAGAATCTATAATATGGACTAAAAACATATGAAATTTTTTGCAAGGATCATTTTAATTCACCAAACCTGAGTATGAGCTACAACAAATGAAATAGCATCGTTTGTTGCAACATCAGTGGTAGAAACTAGCCCAAATGCATCTATTTGGGTGGGAGGAATGCTATTAGTGTGTGACAACTGCAAAAAACATATACTTAGATATATAAAGAAAATAAAGTGTTTATAGATAATGAATGCCATAGAGATGGTTAAGATAATAACCTCCTCTGTAAAACTTTGTTCTTTACCAACCTCCATCAACCCATATATTTTTTTTTCCATAGCTCGTACATCTATGAAGGTTACATGAGTCTCCATTTGGCATGTTCTAGTTGAGCCATGTTATAGAATATGATAATCTAACCCCTCCTGCAACATCACCTACTAGTCTCTCATAGATGGTGCTACCAAAGTGCCATGAAACACGAGGGTGCGAGTCAAAGGGGCTATGTGGTCTAGGTTTCAATAATTCTATCCACTACTGGAGGATGTTGGGTAGGGGGTTAGGCCTTTTTACAAGTGGGTGAGGACCTAGTTCTATGATGCACCTACCATTATCTTTATCTTATACACATCCATGATTCACCCCATAAAATTCTCCCATGTCAAAGTAGTTGACATGGAGTCTAAGATTGAACTTTGCCTATATTTTCCTCAAGAAATATAGAGGTACCTTCTTATTATCACATAGAGGTTTATCAAAAAGCATGAACAATGTATCCATACAATGGTCTAGGAATGGTTGGTAGGTGCACAAGTGGATACAAATATGTTTCTTGTTGGCCAATATCTAATGGTTTTTTCTTTGGTCAATAAACAAATATATCAAATCTTGATTGATAATTTTCTAGTCTCTGATTTGGTCTTTATTTAGACTCATTCTATAATATTCATACACTAGATCCCTGTAATAAGAATATTAGTTGATAGGCCTTGGACATTAGAAATGGATAATGTGATTGAATTTAGAAAACTTTCTACAACCAATCGTGAGGGCTCTCTAGTTTTTTGGAGATCATGTATGAATGTCCTCAAAGTAGACAATGATGCATTGATTTCAACATTGGGATTTATTTGTCCTAGGTGGTGGTTTGGTTGTTTTGAGTTGGGATTTGGTGATGGAGGGTTCAATTTCTCATTATGCTCCATGGTAATCAAATCTCTTATAATTAAATATGGTTCTTGTGTTTATGGCATTATTTAGGGTTCTCCCCCAATTTTAAACCATTTTTCAGAAAAGACAATAATAAACCAAATAAACTAGATTAGAATGATTACCTGGAATCTAAAGAATATCAAATGCATTGACTTAGTGGTCGATGTCAACCAGGGAGGAAATATCTGCTCAATGATATTCCAAAAACACATCACATGGTGCAAAACGAGGAAGAAAGGGCCACAAGCTTATAAAAAATACATTTCACTAGAAACCTATGCATGATCCTTAGAAGGTGTGCACTTTCCTAAGAACACACGTGTTCTTGAGCCATGCCTAGTAAGTACCCTAGCTAGCATCCTAGTTGGTAGTTCAGGGGCTTACTGAGCTTGATGTTCCGGAATGCTTGTGCATCCCTAAGAACATGGTTACATTCCTAATGGTTCTCTTTCCACTTCTAGGGCCATCATTACCATGCAAGTGCCCCAATGCACTTACATATGACTAAAATAGTTTTAATGCATGAATCTAACAATACTACCCTTCTATCCACATAGGTTATATAAAGAAACATAGGAAGATGAGGGCATATCAATAAGAGTAATGATGTTCTTAAACACCATTAACCAAATTATTGAAAGATGAACATACCTATTTCAAATAGGATTGCATGAATTGTTTTTTATTTCTTAATTCCCCTAGCATTTCCTTATTAGTCTTTAATGCACTAGTCTAACATTGGTAAGGGTGCTCTTCTAAGGGAATTGAAAATATATATTTACTAAATTATAATAGGGTTTCATTTAAAGATATTATTGAACCTTAACTTGTAACCCTATTGATTCAGCAAGAGCCACAATAAACTAGATCATGTTCAATGCCATGCTATTCTCTAGGTTTTAAATGTATAACACAAATAATAGTATCATATGATGAAATAATAGCATCATAGAATAGAAGTATCTCCATAAACATCCTTATGAACCATAACTCCTTTCATGTTGTCCAAACCTATTACTATATTATTTTATACAAATATTGATCAAACATGATATTAAATTAAGAAAAATATAATTTTCCATGTCTTCTATTAGGGTAGAAATCCTAATGGCAAAACATGAGCCATAATAACCTTGATCATCTATAATAACCTTGTGTGGATTTTTATTGTAGATTCAAACTACATATTTTGATATGCGAAAATAATTGACTCGAATATACTCTACTCATCAATGAAAACAAAAATTGATCGATGAAATCACGAAGTAGAAAAGGAAGAATTTCAATCACACATAACACAATACATTATTTGGGGAAAGCCTCAACTAAAAACCTCGCTATCTGTATATTGCATTAACCAGAATATATGAGAAGAAAATACAATACTTGTTCAACCTGAACAATCTTTGCACAAGTACAATCTCACTCACTGCTTCACAAACCAGCTCAAGCCAATACTTAGCCAAATTTATTTTCTTCCAAGCCCCTACTTCCTTGAATTGTTCCCTTAGGAATTAGCCCATATTTAATTGGGAAATTCCTCACTAGTAACTGTGCAATCCATCCATAGGCCTTCCTTTGATTGCATGCATCATCAGTTTAATTTAGATGATTTTACAACTGATAGTACATAGTACCTGAACTCTAATCTCAACTGAGTCTTCCTCTGAACTGACATGCATGAGTTATTTTTGAGTGAATTATCAGTTATCTGATTGATCACTGCATGTGAATTAAATCCAATTTAATTCACTTAACCACTCACTAGTTCCTCCAACATTTAGAACTAGTTTCACTGAATTTAACTCAATTAAACTGAATTAAATAATTACAACTCAATAAGAACTCAACCTGGGCCCCTAAAATTTAGGGATCACTCTACATGGTTCTAGATAGATTTCCAACTACTGAGTCAACTATTTCAACTTAACTTAGTTAACTGATACAAGCTACTATGAGAATATAATTACAATTTAATTCCCAATTTAAATCAAGGACAAATTAAATTAGGATTTTATTGTTGTTATTTTTAACACTCCCAATCAACAAGAAAGGGATTATCTGCCATCCTGATCCTTCCTCTGTGAAACTCAAATTTTCATTTTGACAATGCCTTTGCCAAAATATATGCATCCTGCTCCTTTGTAGGAATGTACTCCAGCAACATGATTCTCCTCTGCACACAATCTCGTAGATGGTGATACTAGATGTCAATATGCTTGTGTAGATCATGAAAAACTAGATCCTTAGAGAGTTTGATACAACTCTGATTGTCAAAATAAATCACTGTTGGATCCATATTCTAACCAAACTAACCAACAAAAATATTCCTCATCCAGATGGCCTCACAAGTTGCTTGACTAGCAACCATGTACTTTGCTTCTGATGAAGTGAGTGCAATTGATCTCTGCTTCATGTTGTACCAAGAAGCTACTTCTGACCCAATACTAAGGATTCCCCCTACTATGCTCTTTTTGTCATATGGACTCCCTATCCAATATGCATCAGTGAAGCCTTGAATATTCACTCCCTTTGCCCGTCTGTGCCAAACACCGAGTGGTGCTTATCAGGTATCTCAACACATGTTTAGCTGCCTTCCAATACAGTTTGGTTGGTTTAACCATGGCTTGACTAAGTTGATTAATGCATAACACATGTCCGGTCATGTGCTCACCAAATACGTAAGTGAACCCACAAGCTATCTATAAATATTAGCCTCCAGTTACCAGCTAGAGGAGTCTCCATGGGTTTACTTCTCTCCAAGTGGAACTTCTTTAGTATCTCGTTGACATAATTTCCCTAAGAGACAAACAATTCCTCATCTCCTCGTCATACTTCCATACCAAGAAAGTGATGCATGAGTCCCAAGTCCTTCATCTCAAACTCTCTTGCAAGATCCTATTTGTAAGACTTAATTAGATTCTCATTACATGTCATAATCAAATCATCGACATATAATACAATAATAAAAAAATTTACCTTCAATCTTAATATGGTAAAAGTTCACATCTACTTCACTTTTGGTGAAGCTTAACCTAGTGAAATAGTTGTCAATCCTGGTGTACCAAGTGTGGGGTGCTTGTTTCAGTCCATACAGTGCTTGCTTGATTCTGCACACATGAGACTCTATGTTGAAGCTCTCAAAACCTTCCAGTTTCTCAATATACACCTATTCCTCAATCATGCCATCGAGGAATGTTTTCTTTACATCCATCTCATGTATCTTCCATCCCATCTGCGTTGATAGTGCTAGAATAGATCTAATTGATGAGTACCTTGCTAAAGGAGAAAATGTATCATCATAATTAATTCCCTCAACCTGAGAGAACCCTTTGGCCATAAATATGGCCTTTTATTTCTCCAAACTCCCATCTACTACTTGATTTACCTTGTAAATCCATCTGGAACTCACAGCTGACTTGTTTGCTAGTCTTGGGACCACCTCCCAAACATTGTTTTTCATAATGGAGTCATACTCCTCAACCATGGCATCAACCCATGCTAGTTTCTACACTGCTTCCTCAAATGAGGATGGCTCAATATCTACACTCTCTCTCATTAGAGCCATGTAGCCAGTGTACCACTCTGGTGACCTCCTCTTCCTGTGTTGTGATGTGGGTGGTCCCACATTATCTCTAGCATCATCCAATAACCTTTCAGCCTCTATGGTGCACTTTCTCCCATCTTTAGAAGTCTATGTATGAGTGGGGGTTTGCACTCCCTCCTTGATCCAATATCTTTTGCTTATAGATGTGTTAAAGAATTACATGCATAAATTATAGCTTAAACGTAGAAATTTAATGTGCACATGAGAGAAGAGGAGAAACACATAAAACATGAAATAAGACAACAAAACTTGATAATGAAGTTCGTCCGACTTGGACTACATCTCCAGGCCCTGCTCAATCAATGGGGATGCCTTCATTCATGAAGTGGCATGAGAAAGAAGAGTACAAGCATCAGTTACAAAAAAGGAGTTTTATACCTCCATATTGAAAAATGGCCAAAAAATGTAGAACTCTGATGGAGAAGTGGGTAGCACCATTGCGTTCATGGTGTCGAGAAATGCTAAAACCATAGAAAATCTGTCAAAATCTAACAAAGTTAAAATCCAGCCCTCCTGCAAAAATTTGCCTCAAACTACATGCGCTCCCTCCTCTGCTTGGTCGCACTGATGAACTGCATTCAAATAAAAATATGGTGATGGATTTCTCAAGAAATCCATTGTGGCGTAGTTGGTTTGAGATTCTATTATTATGGAGGCGGGCGGTCAAACCCCGCCTCCTACTTTTTTTACACAACATAATCTTTTATTTTTAAAAGGGTCGGGTTGGGCCTGCCTTGGGCGGCCCGCCCACCCCACCTCCGCCGGCTCCATTGCTTTTCTTTAGGTGGTGGTTGCGTGTTTTTAGAATTGGGTCTATGCCCCAAGGGCCGACCCACCCCATATTTGTGTGTATGGTTGTGGTGGTTCTATAGGTGAGGGCAGGGATAGTGGCCTGCCCCTCCACTAAACATTACTTGAAATAGTTTGGGGTGGTGGGGTTAGTGGTACGCCACCCTTTTTTTATAATTTTTTTGTTAAATAAAATAACCTGACCATTTTTGAAAATTTGGATTTTGAGCGAAGGAATTGTTCTAACTCGGTGACAATTTCACCTAGAATATGGTCAGAGTTGGCTGGATTCCATCAGCCAAAAAGTCCAAATTGTGTCTTCATTAGTCCTGCCGAGTCAGCAAAAGTCAGCCAAACTTTTACTTCCTCTATTTCCTACATCTAGACTTGGATTGGAGTGGTGTTCGCATCATTGGAATAAGGGCGACGAGCACTTTGATCTGATGTCAAGTTAATCGTCTTTTTGCCACTTTGAATTTTGAGCCTTTTCCATGCCACTGGTGTCTGGAGATCCACCTGGATCAATCCTCCTCATTGAGGAGCTTTTGGACCGCCAAAAGCTTTATCAGTCAATTGACAAGTGAGGGAATTGTTCCCTCACTCTTGATTTTTCCATCCATTTTGCCTTGCTAGGGTGCATCCCCTTGAAACCAACTCGAAGGTATTCCACATCTCCCCTTCATGAAGTCCTGATTCTTTTGTCAAGGATGATGTCTTCAGGTAACTCATCAAGATACTCTAGTACAAAGTCATCAACTGTAGGAACTGTGCCCCCCTATTCGATGTCCATAATCAATGGTGGCTCATACAGCTTTAAGTTTTCCACATTCACTACAGAGTACATTTTCATAGATATCGGCAAATCGAGACGGAAGGCATTGTTTCCAATCTTCTCTAAGATGGTGAATGGACCATACCGAATTGGTCACAATTTATTCCCTTCTCCCTTCATCTCATCCTTGCTGATATGGAACCACACTTTTTTGCCCACTTGAAATTGATGGTCGACTCAGTGTTTGTCATGTCGAGCCTTGTACCGAGCTTGACTTTTATCCAACTGCTCTTGTACTCCTTGGTGAATCAAGTGGATTTGTTGAATGAACTGGTGTGCTTTGTCCTTGTCATCATATCCACTAGAGTCATCTACCCTTCCAAAGACCATATCGAAAGGGTCTTTTAGCAGGTAGCCAAAACATGTCTCAAATGGTGAATGATGTGTAGATGAGTGCACTGCTTTGTTGTAGGAATGCTACACATATGGAAGATGCTCATCCCAAAACTTAGGATGTTTCCCACAATAGCCTCGCAACAAGTGTACCACAGTGCGATTGACAACCTTTGTCTATTCGTCAGCCTGTCGATGAAATTTTGTTCTTCTTTTCAACTTGGTGTCCATCATCTTCCACAAGCTAGTTCAAAATTCTCTGAGAAAGCGAGAATCCCGATCTAACACAATCAATGTGGGAA
Source organism: Pinus taeda (assembly GCA_000404065.3). Lineage (NCBI taxonomy): Eukaryota > Viridiplantae > Streptophyta > Pinopsida > Pinales > Pinaceae > Pinus > Pinus taeda. Next base: position 89,216 of record APFE031433960.1, read on the forward strand.
ACCCAAAATGGACCCAAACATGCTGAAAGAAAAGATAAGTAGTCTACTCTGTAATGATCTACTTTTTACAAGGCATTAATATACACATCTTACTAAAACGGTCAACGACGACATACAAATAGTCGTGACTTTTCCTAGACAAAGGCAAACCTCCTACAAAATCCATCGACACACTTTCCCATGGACGACTCGGAATAGGGAGTGGTGTGTAAAGCTCGAGTTTTCTATTAGAGGGCTTTGAAGAAGAACACATGACACATCCCTTTATATAGTGAGTCACAATGTTCTTCATGTGAGGCCAAAAACAAAATCTTTGTACATGACACAAAGTTTTTTCAACACCAAAATGACTAGACATAAGGGAGGTGTGGGCCTCTTGGATTACATGTACCCTTTCTCTTGTGGGTATGCACAATTTACCAAGGTGATACAATAGTTTCCCCTGCAAGTGATATTTTCCACTTGTGAACCATGGGTTAGCTTTGCATAAATCTCCTTAAAGTCATCATCATTAGCATATTGTTTAGCATAACTTTCAAAAGATAATGGAACATTATGCAAAATAACAGAAGTAGAAATAGGAGGGTGAGACAGCATATCAACCACTTTGTTGCTAGTGCCCTTCTTATACTTTATTACCAGATGAAACTGCTAAAGAAAACCCATCCACCTAAAATGATGAGATTGTTGTAACTTGGTTTGTGACAGAAGATACTGCAAGGGCTGATGATCCATATGGATGATGGTCTCCTTGCCGATCAGGTAGTGTTTCCACTTTTTCACACTCTGGACCAAGGCATATAACTCCTTGTCATAGGAGGGATAGTTTATCATAGCCCGAGAGAATTTCTTTGAATTAGTACATATCGACTTCTTTTGTTGCATCAGTACAGCTCCCATGGCATATCTGATGGTATCTGTCTTGATCTCGAATGGCTATTGGAGATCTGGTAAGGCCAAGACCAATGGGGTGCTAATCTTTTCTTTCAATGTTATGAAGGACTTCTGCTACTTTCCTCCCCATTGAAAGACTTGCTTTACACTTGTGAAAACCTATAAAGGTGCTACAATAATATAGAAATTGGTAATAAATCTCCTCGAATACTGTACTGCACCTAAAAATCTACAAACCTTTGTTACACTAATAGGCTTAAGCCAATTTACAATTGCTTCAACCTTAGAAGGATCAATTTTTAGCTGACCATGACCAACAATATGACCTAGGTAAACTAAATAAGTTTTCCCAAACTCACACTTTGACAATTTTACATAGATTTTTTCTTTTTTCAATACATCAAGCACTTTCTTCACATGGCGTACATGTTCATTCCAAATTTTACTAAAGATAAGAATATCATCTAGATATACAAGAACAAATTCATCAATGAAAGGCTTAAAGAGATCATTCACGACCCTCATGAAAGTGGCTAGAGCATTGCAAAGTCCAAATGGCATCACCATCCATTCAAACAACCCCTGTTTGGTCTTGAAGGCAGTTTTCCACACATCCTGCTTTGCAATTCGGATGTGGTGATAACCACTACGCAAATCCAATTTGGTGAAATAGATAACATTCTTTAACTAATCTAATAAGTCATCAATGCAGGGAAGAGGGTAACGATTTTTCACCGTGATTTTGTTGAGCGCTCGATAATCCATGCAAATTCTCTATGTGCCATCTTTCTTCAGCACTAAGACAATTGGTGAGCTGCATGGAGAAGGGATCGGTCTGATGACCCCTTGGTTCAATAGTTCCTACACCTGCTTTTTGATCTCCTCCATCTCAATGGTCGACATCCTGTACATGATAATATTTGGAAAAGGAGAGTCATGATGCAAATGGATCTCATGTTGGATTTCCCTCTTCCGAGGTAATCCCCTTAGTTCCTGAAACATCTCATCATAGTTAAGAATTAATTCACATAATTCCTTTTTATGCACATGATAACAACCCTAGAAAGCATTAGATAATTCTGCATCTTTCCCCCTTACAACCATAAGCATGCAACCCTTGCTAGAATTCACCAACCTCTTCATTTGTCCTGCACTTACAAGGTTGGCATTGATTTCAGTTTGATGAGCCCTTACAATATATTCTACCCCATCTTTTGTGATTTGGTATTTGTTTTCATGAGGGAACAAGATTACCTTTCTATCTGATCTAGGTCTGAGTGTGAAGAAGGACCTTTATAAGACCTTTTACTTTCATGATGTCCTAAAATTGAATTTAAAAATAAAATTAACCAATACAGCTGCAGACTGTAAATAAGAGGAACATAACAATCATCAGCGCATGAAAACAAAAGTCGTTGATAATGGAGTTCATCCAGGAGGGACTACATCTATGGGCCCCGGTGTCAAGATGGTGTAGGCCGCTGCATTAAGTGTTGTCAATAAGGTGATGTACATAGAGATGATGTCTTGATCAAACAAGGAAGAATTCCCTCACGCAGGAGTAGCTCTAAGAGATGTTCCACAACTAGAACTCTCAAGCAAAAGACTCCTATCAGTATTACACAAAAACAAGCATGGTGCGTATCCCGCCAACATGGCACAAAAGGGATGTCAAAGCAAGCACATGCATGATGACAACAATAAGAAAGAGTATCCCAACAACATACAATAAGGGATCTCAAAGTATAACATGAAGAGTTATGACAGCAAGTACATCATAAAAAAGATTCTGCATAACAAGAAGAAAGGAATCATGAAAACATGAAATAAACAAGATCCTGCATCAATATCAATCAAGGATCCATGCAGCATAATGTAAAAGAAGAAATATATGAAAAAATCATATACCTCACACCACCACGAGCCATCTGAAGATGTGAATGAAGAAGTGGATAAAACAATCCACAGCGAACATCTGTTCACATTATCAATGCACATGCATAGTCCGCTACCAATCTGTCACGGCCTCGTTACGAATGGCCATATGAAGAAGTGGGCCATCTGAAGCAACTGTCAATAAGCTGAAGCTCATTGAAACATCGATCTCGAAGCATCTATTTGCAAGAAGAATAAGCGATCAAAGAAGAATCCATCAAAGAATCATTAATGAACAGATGAATCGATCACAAAGAAGCAATCAAAGAAGCATTGATCCAAGATGAACAAATCATGAGAAGAAGAAGCGATCATAAGAGAAGAACTACTCTGGACTCTCGGCTCTATAGCTCTTGGTTATATGGCTTCATAGCGTTCTGGCTATGTCGCTGCAGCTCTCTGCGGCTCTGCGTTGCTCTAGCTATCTTTGTCTCTGCCTGGCCCTCTCATCTTGTGGCTCTCCATTGGGCGCAGCCTCCTCAATGAGCTCTCTAGCACTTAGGCTCTGTAGCACTCCCCAACATAGGTTCTCAAGCTCTCTAGCACAGGCTCTCTTCCTTTGGCACGCAGCCCCCGGCTCTCTGTTACCCATCGTGTTTTTATAAAACGTTTGGGACAAGGCTGCATAAAAATTGGGGTTATTTTGTTTAGAATGGAAACCGTTTGCATAGAAGCATCGTTGGTGCAACAAGCCTTTGAAAATAAGCCTTTTTATTTTTTTAAAATGATATGACAAAAACTCAAAAAACATTGAAAAATAGTGAAAAATCCGAAAGTTCAGATTTCAAATTTTATAAAATCGGGCTTATAAACTTATCAGATCTGGGCTATATCGTAAGTCAGGATCTCATATCGCCAATCGCCGATCACCGATTTAATTGTGGTTATTGATCAGTTTCCAATCCGACGACTGAGATCGCATCGCATTTCGCAATCGCTATGGCCCGGGGTCATTCGCTGATACATTGGCATACGTCGACGTCGATCACCGATATCAGCAATCACTAATCACATTCACTACGCCCAGGGGTCCTGGTCCTCAGCCTTTGGGTTTTGTCGATGTCGATTACCTATTTGATCACCGATCGCATAACTATAAAGCACCGATATCGCATCTAGCATGCCACCCAACCTTCGATTAGTTGGAGATCGCTAATCGAGGGTTTTAAAGGCTCGCTTAAGTCCTCCATTGGCACGATTCCCGATGCAATTTTCCTTATAAAGGCTTTAAGTCGATTTTTATGAGAAAAACCTCCTTTTTCAAAGGAACCAAGGCAACTCTTCTTGCGATAACTTCATCATCTGGACTCAGATTGATGAACCATTCGCACCTCTGTGATCAGGAAGACTAGATCTATGCTCTAGTCTTGGTTCGACACCATTCTGATCAGGTTGATTTTTAAGCATTCCCATGCCATGGTATCTGAAGATCCACCTAGATAAATCCTCCCCACTGAGGAGCTTTTGGTCCTCCAAAAGCATAAAAAGTAATCTGCATCTTTCTCTATACCATGTCTGCATCGCAAATGTCCTGAAAAGGTCTCGCTTCCATCTCCTTCACCTTTGTTCTTAGGAGCCTTAAGTGATGAGCCGACACCTGCTATCTTTGCAACCTATAGTACATTATTTTGCTAATTACATGCTTTGAATGACAAGACCAACGAAAGACCCAAACGTCCCATACTTGCCATGATTTTATAACTCATACTCGGTGGTCAAGTTTACAATAATATGGATGTAATACTCCAGGTATGACAACAAGGCCAACCTATCATGGTTGTTTCAAAAAGTGATGGAAAACACATCATCACTGCAACACATGATTTACATAAATAAGGCCAAACACTATTCTTTCGACACGTGATGGAAGCATAACATCACTTTCAGAGTTTAACATGAAACTCAAAACATGACCAGACATCATTATTGTTGACTACGTGATGGAAACACATCATCACGTTTACATTTTAAAATGCAACAAGTGATTTAGAAAAGAATGACCATGAAACAACAACATGTCTCGAAACCATTTATCACTTATCTATGTGAATGGGTCACCTCCTTGAGGTGGTTTTGCTTGTCGAACAACTGTTGGTCATGGTTCACGCACTGATGCTTTGTCTTTAAGGCACTACTCTGGATGGAGCTTCCAGCAAGTGGCTCTTTGATGGCCATTTATGTCGCAATGAATGTAGTAGGTTTTCTTCCTCCATATTTGCTTAACTTGTTTCTTTTCATGCTATCGAGAGGGTTTTTCACGCCTCATGAGTGCTCCCATTCTTTTCCAACACTTAGAAAATGTATGGTTAGGTAAACCACAAAAAGTACCTGTTTTTCGATGCCTTTGTCTTCGTTCATTATTAACAACATGATCGTAATCAAAATGAACATTCGAAGATCAAAATTGATTATACCTTCCTTTGCTATCTTTGATGTTAGTATGGCGATGAGAGTTTGCCTCAACACTCTCCTTGCGATGGAAACTAGCATGGGATGATGGGGATGTTTCCCCATCATTCTCTTTCCTCAATGATGTGTCGAACAAATTTGACACCTTTGAGCACTCTCCTCTGGTGTATCTCGAGCCTGCAAATTAATGCTCATGCACAACCTCCAAAGGTTGAGTGATGCCTTGGTTGTTAGCACCAAGTTCTTTCTCCTCATGCCTTGTCTTTGTAAGGAGCCTCATATTTGTCCCTATAATCGGGATCTCCAAATCTCCAATAGACATCATACTATGAAAAGATGAAATTGAAATGGAATCAACATATTTTGCCTTCTCTTTCGATTTGGAAAGGACTGATGAGGGCTGCTCATCATCCATTGTTGGTGGTTCGGTAACTGTCTCAACACATTCCCCAACTTCTTTCCTGACATACCCAAGTCTTGCTCGACACAGTAATTCCTCTACTTGGATGGGATTGACAATGCCTTGGCCATTAACGTCCAAGACCTTTCCTTCATACCCCATTCTCTTCAACTATTTGGAGCCAATTCCTGTGGTGTGATTTTCAAACATAGCGAAATCATCATTAGGAAACATACATGAAGATGGAGAACTACTTTTTACCTCTGGGTTATACTGCATCTTTTCCAAGGCCTCGTCCTTTGCTTGCAGCTGTAGTAGAAAACTCTGCTTCTCCTCCTTCTCTTCATGTAGACGAATCTTCAATTCATCATTTTCTCTTTGAAGATTATGTTTGTTTTGCTTTAGTTCCTCCATGGCTTCTTCTATGGCTTTCAACTGAAGCTGTAACCACTCCTTTTCCTATGTTTCTTTATGTAGAGTTTCATACACAATTTCCACTTTCTTGGAGATGTCGAGCATGGTCTCGCACATCACTCTTTCATCCTCTATCATTGCACATTCCATTGTTCACGATGCAATTCACATCAACATAAAGACCTGCTCTGATACCACCTGATCTAGGCCCAGGTGTGAAGAAGGACCTTTCGAAGACCTTTTACTTTCATGATGTGTTAAAATTGAATTTTAAAAGAACATTAACAAATATAGCTGCAGACTGTAAAGAAGAGGAACATAACAATCATCAGCACATGAAAACAAAAGTCATTGATAACGGAGTTCGTCTAGGAGGGACTACGTCTCTAGGCGCCAGTGTCAAGATGGTGTAGGCCGCTGCATTAAGTGTTGTCAATAAGGTGATGTACACAAATATGATGTCTTGATCATACAAGGAAGAATGCCCTCATGCAGGAGTAGCTCTAAGAGATGTTCCACAACTAGAACTCTCAATCAAAAGACTCCTATCAGTATGACACAAAAACAAGCATGGTGTGCATCCCGCCAACATGGTACAAAAGGGATGTTAAATCAAACACACGCATGATGAAAATAATAAACAAGAGTATCCCAACAACATACAATAAGGGATCTCAAAGCATAACATGAAGAGTTATGACAGCAAGTACATCATATAAAATATTCTGCATAACAGGAAGTAAGGAATCATGACAACATGAAATAAACAAGATCTTGCATCGATATCAATCAAGGATCCATGCAGCATAATGTAAAAGAAGAAGTATATGAAAAAATCATATACCTCACACCACCATGGGCCATTTGAAGATGTGAATGAAGAAGTGGATAAAAAAATCCATGGTGAACATCTGTTCACATTATCCATGCGCGGGCACAGTTCGCTACCAATTTGTCATGGCCTTATTATGAATGGCCATATGAAGAAGCGAGCCATCTGAAGCAGCTGTCAATAAGCTGAAGCTCGCTGAAACATCGATCTCGAAGCATCTATTGCAAGAAGAATAAGTGATCACAAAAGAATCCATCAAAGAAGCATTAATCAACAGATGAATCGATCACAAAGAAGCAATCAAAGAAGCATTGATCCAAGATGAACCGATCATGAGAAGAAGAATCGATCATAAGAGAAGAACTGCTCTAGACTCTTGGCTCTATAGCTCTTGACTATCTGGCTTCATAGCGTTCTGGCTATGTCGCTGCAGCTCTCTACAGCTCTGTGGTCCTCTAGTTGTCTCTGTCTCTACCTAGCCCTCCCGTTTTGCGGCTATCCATCAGGTGCAGCCTCCTCAATGAGGTCTCTGGTACTCAAGCTCTATAGCACTCCCTAGCACAGAATCTCGGGCTCTCTAGCACAAGCTCTCTTCCTCTAGCACGCTGCCCCCGGCTCTCTGTTACCCATCGTGTTTTTATAACACATTTGGGACAAGCGTGCATAAAAATTAGGGTTGTTTTGTTTAGAATGGAAACCATTTGCATAGAAGCATCGGTGGTGCAAAAAACCTCTACAAATAGGCCTTTTTATCATTTTAAAACGATATGACAAAAACCCGAAAAACATTGAAAAACAGTGAAAAATTTGAAAGTTTGGATTTCAAATTTTATAAAATCAGGCTTATAAACTTATCGGGTCCAGGCTATATCATAAGTCGAGATCTCAAATCACCGATTGTCGATCATTGATCGTTCCGATCATCGATTTAATCATTGGCATTGATTGATTTCTGATCCAACGACTGAGATCACATCACATTTTGCAATCGCTACGACCCGGGGTCCTTCGCGAATACATTGGCATATGTCGACGTCGATCACCGATCGCTTCGATCGTCGATATCAGTGATCACTAATCACATTCGCTATGCCCAGGGGTCTTGGTCCTCGTCCTTTGGATTTCGCCGACGTCGATCACCTATTTGATCGTCGATCGCATAATTGTAAGGCGCCAATATCACATTTAGCATGCCCCCCGACCTCTGATTAGTCGGAGATCGCTGATTAGGGGTTCTAAAGGCCAGCTTAAGTCTACCTTGGCACGATTCCTGATGCAATTTGGATTATAAAGGCTTTAAGTCCATTTTTATGAGAAAAACCTCCTTTTTTCAAAGGAACCAAGGTAACTCTTTTTACGATAACTTCATCATCCGGACTCGGATTGACGAACCATTCACACCTCCGCGATCAAGAAGATGAGATCTATGCTCAGGTCCTGGCTCGACATCATTCTGATCACTTTGATTTTTGAGCATTTCAATGCCATGGTGTCTGAATATCCACCTGGATCACTATCATATAGATATGGAATCCCTAACACCATGCCACAGATATCCAATGGTATCATATCAAGTTCTACCTCATCGACTAACTTAGAAGAGATCACAAACTTAACCTTGCATTGCTTAGTTACATTCAGTTTTTCATTATCATGTATCCATCCAAGTGGTTAAGGTTTCAAATGTGGTTTAGTTTCCAAGCCTAGCTTCTTTACCAAGGACTTTGAAATTAAGTTTGCTTGGGATCTAGTATCAAATAGAGTTTCCACTTCTGTATGATTTATGATAACTCTAATATGAAATAGCTCAATTCGCTTTTGTTCATTAGGAAGAGACTCATTTATTGAACTAGTGCCTTCATGTGAATTAGAATTAACATGAGGTGTAAGAGTACCTTTTGTTCCCATTCTTGTGATCATTTCTTCATCTCCTGAATCAGATCCAAGGTCTTGCTACACAATTTCCATTGCCTTATGCTTGCCTTTTCCTCCATACTTCTTTGGTCTCTTTTCCGGGTACAGTTTCCAATAATGATTGTTGTCATGACCTTCCTTTTTACAGTGGGTGAAATAAGGTCTTTCTCCTTCATCTTTCTTGGTTGATGTCGTCCTCTTCTCCTTTCCTTTCTCTTTCACTTTGGGTTTTCCATTTGGAGGTTTGAAAGGTGGTTTCTTGAAATGATCATCTCTTTCATTGTTTCCCCTATTCTCAAGATGAATTGCCTTTACATTGGCCGAGTCAATAGTAGTTGGTTCAAACAATAAAAATGAATGTATAAGGTAACTAAATTAATGATCCAATATACTTAGTTACTACTTCAGGTGAGTTAAGTGCAATGCCTAAATTAATTGCCTGTTTTCTAAATTCCTCTGTAAATTTTTGAACATCCTGACCTCTGCCTTGCCTTAAGTATTGCCAATCAATTAAGGTTTTTTGTTTATAACCCAAGGGATAAAATTGTTCTTTTAATACAGAAATGAAACTAGGTCACGAGGAAATAATATTACCCACACTCTTACTTCTTTGCAATTTTTTCTCCCATTAGACGAGAGCGGTGCTACTTAGCCAAAGAGAGGCCAGCTAAATCTTTGCCTTGTCCTCTTCGATATGTTGAATCCTCCAATAGATTTCAATCTGTCTAATCTAGTTATTAATCTTTTATGCATTACTTTCACTGTTAAACATGGAAAGATCAAATTTGACATCTAATTTAAAGAAAGGTTTCTTAGATGCATCCCTTGAATTTCTATGATAATGGTGATGAGAGGAAGAAGAACCTTCACTCATGGAAGGAGAAGGAGGGGGTTATTCTCCACCATTTCCATGCACTAAACCTTGTTCTTCTAGATTTATCTCTTCTTCTTTCTCCAGCCTTGAAAGCAACTGACCGACATTTTCTGCCATTGTATAGAAGGTTTTGCGGAAATTGAACTCCTCTTCATAACGAGCCTCTTCATTTGCCATGTTTTTCCTTTGATGTGCATGCCCCGCTTGAGGATCGAAGGACTTTAGTTTCCCTTCGCCTCTTCGGAGCTTGTTTCTTGTTAGCATAAAGACATGCAATTCACATCTACAAAGACTTGCTCTGATACCACTTGATCCAAGACCTTTTGCTTATATATGTGTTAAAGAATTACATGCATAAATTGTAGCTTAAACATAGAAATTTAATGTGCACATGAGAGAAGAGGAGAAACAAATAAAACATGAAAGAAGACAACAAAACTTGATAATGGATTTCATCCAACTTGGACTACATCTCTGCGCGTTGCTCGATTAATGGGGAGGCCCCCATTCATTAAGTGGCATGAGAAAGAAGAGTACAAGCATGAGTTACAAAAAAGGAGTTTTATACCTCCGTATTGAAAAATGGCCGAAAAATGCAGAAATCTGATGGAGAAATAGACAACGCCATTGCGTTTGTGGCATCGAGAAATGCTGAAACCATATAAAATTTGTCAAAATCTGACAAAGTGAAAATTCAACCCTCCTACAAAAATCTGCCTCGAACTGCGTGTGCTCCCTCCTCTGTCTGGGCGTACTGATGAAATGCGTTCAAATAAAACTCTGGTGATGGATTTCTCAAGATATCCATTGTGGCACAGTTGGTTTGAGATTTGGTTATTATGGAGGAGGTCGAGCGGTCAAACTCCTCCTCCTCCTTTTTTTACACAACATAATCTTTTATTTTTAAAAGAGTCGGGTTGGGCCCACCTTGGGCAGCCCGCCCACCCCACCTCCATTGGCTTCATTTATTTTCTTTAGGTGGTGGTTGCTTTTTGTCAGGATTGGGTCCGTTTCCCAAGGGCCAGCCCAGCCAAAACCCTCTGTGTGTTATGTTGTTTTCAATGGGGTTGGGTTTGTGCCCCAAGGGCCGGCCCACCCCATCTTTGTGCGTACGGTTGTGGTGGTTCCATGGGAGGGGTCAGGGGTAGTGGCCTGTCCCTCCACTAAACATTACTTGAAACAATTTGGGGGTGGTGGGGTTGGTGGCCCACCACCCTCTTTTTATAATATTTTTTTGTTAAATAAAACAACCTGACCCTTTTTGAAAATTTGGATTTTGACCGAAGGAGTCATTTTAACCAAGTGACAATTTCACCCAGAATCTAGATGGAGTTGGCTGTATTCCATCTGTCGTAAAATTCCAAATTGTGTCTTCATTAGTTCGGCCTAGTTAGCAAAAGTCAACCGAACTTTGACTGCCTCTATTTCCTTCATCCGAACTCGGATTGGAGTGTCGTTCACACCATTGAAATCATAGTGACAAGAACTTTGATATGATGTCAAGTTAATCATCTTTCCGCCACTTTGAATTTTGAGTCTTTTCCATGCCACTAGTGTCTGGAGATCCACCTGGATCACTGCTCCTCTGCATGTGGCTTCTCCACATCATCCTAAGGTTCCTCCTTTGGAGCTAAAAGATCCTCAACTGCATGTAGCTGAAGCTCCCTCTCAAGGTAACATCGCATTGCCTTTTCTTCAACGAACTTCACGTCTCTGCGAACACTATCATCCTGTTGGTGGAAGGTACACCTAATAGTTGTGAGGTGTATCCGTGTACCCCAAAAATATGCCCAACTCAATTGTTGGCTCTAAATATTTTCATGCATCCTTGGTAACATGGCAGTAAACTGATGAACCAAATATCCTGAAGTGTGCCACATCCACAAGGGCTTCACTAGGGGAGAAATATCATATCACATGGGTTCATATTGGGGGGTATTTATTGAGGGAAAAATGACATAATATATTGGGGGATATATAGCGAGTAGAGGATTTTTATATTGGAGAGTATAAAAAATGGAGCCCAAAGTTAATGGAAAAAATAAAGGGGTATAAAAAATGCTAATGAAAAAATGGATACCTACAATATCTAGTGAAAGTAGGGGTTTTTAAATTGGGAGGGTGTATTGGCTTCATATTGTTAGGGGGTTAAATAATGTGATTTTTAGAGGTATTTTCCAATATGTAGTCAAATTAAGAGTATTTTTTAATATGCCATGAACACATGTGATATGCAAGAGGTTCATTGAGTGAAGCCCCCGTGGCCACATCTAGTTTCTTCCCTGAAAAAGCCTCTTCTGGTGTGCTCATCTTGAGAATTCGATGAGGGCTTCTATTATGCATATGCATAATTGTGTTTCATGCTTCGGCCTACAAGTGCAACATTAGGCCCTGATCATGTAACATCGCCCATGCCACTCCCATAATACTTTTGTTCTTCCTTTTAGGCACCCCATTCTGCCATGGGTTATGAGGTGCTATAAACTCTCGTCAAATGCCTTTTGAAGCACAAAAGTTCTTGAATTAATTTGACACATATTCTCCATTGTTATCTCTTCTGAGAGCCTTAAATTTCCTTCCAATATATTTCTCGAAAAGGGCTTTAAATTCACAAGACTTAGTGAATGTATGATCTTTCTTCTACATGAATAAAATGCAGCACTTATGAGAAAAATCATCAACAAATATTACATAATACCTATATTTGGCTATGGATGCTATTGAGAACGATCCACATACATCTGAGTGAACTCAATCAAAAATCACTTGCACTCGAATGTCTTTGTCATGCAAGGAATATTTGGTGTACTTCTCCAATGTACACCCTTTGCATGTGTCTCTCTACTCAAGTGTACCCTTGGGAATTCCTATAGAAATTTTCTACATGACCTTCAAAGCTCCGTGGTGCAAGTGACCAAATCTTCTATGCCACAACTCACAGATGTCTTGGCTCTGCACCTTATTTGGTTTAGTGCTCAAAGCAGCACAGTCTTCGACCTCCAATTTGTAGAGGTTCATCACTCAAACCCTGATCTACTTCACTTGTCATGTGGCTATGTGATGAAGGAAATACTTTCCCTTACTAAACATCACATCATATTCTTGATCCTTCAACATGGCAACAAAAACCAAGTTCTTCTTCAAAACCTGGAACATACATGACATCTTTCAATATGAGGGGAGAACCAGACTCCCTCTAAAAGGTAACAGTATTGATGCCAGTTGCGCTATACCTCCCATCATCTTCCATCTCGATGTGCATCTAGAGATTCTTCTCCTCCAATTTACTTAAGAGATATTTGTTGTTGGTCATCTGGAATGAAGCTTCACTATCCAGGTACCACACACTATCCATCTCCAATGACACCATGCAAACGATGAGGGTGGAATCTGGTTCAAATTGTGAAGCAAAAGCTTCACCTACCACTCCTCATGAGGGGTTATTACTGACCTTATTGTGCAGACACTTTATAGCATAGTGTCTGAGCTCGTGATAGTGAAAACAATTGATTTTCAACATGTCCTTCTTCTTGCTGCCCTGACTGGAATTTGATTTGGAAGGGGATGACTTCCCCTTCCCTTTCTTCGCCTTCTTAGCTAAGGAAAATTTCTCCTCATCATCATGCTTTGATGAGGACCCATATTTGGTGTTACGTTGAATCTCTTCTTGCACCAAGTCAAACCACAATCTCTCCCAGTCTCATAGCTTCTCCCTCCATTAACTGACTCCTCGTAGTTGTGCCAGCTCTTGGGACGTCCTAGAAGTTTTAGCCTCACCAGATCGTCTTCTGCAACAATAATCCTGACACCTTTAGGCTCATCCCGACATTGGGTGAACTTGATCAAGTACTTTGGAATTGAGTCACCCTTCCACTTCTTGATACTTTTGAGTTTTTCCTTTAGTGCCAACTGTGAAAATTCCTCAACCGGAATCCCTACTGTAACAACTGATTATATTACTCCTATTTGTTAAATTCCTTTGAAAAAATTACTTTTAGTTTCCTACGACAAATATTGTAATACATACACTGCAGCCTTCACTTAATCAAATTATATGCGGAAACAAGAGACTGAGCAAGAAAGAAAATACAACACAATAGGCACCGTTATTTTTGGACAGATGTCCCCAAAAAAACACAATTCGGGAAAACTGGTGTAGCAATTTTGAGGGTTTTTATTATTAAGTAGTAGCAAATTATGAATACATCTTTGAATACATCTCAATTTATTCAGTTACAGAGAGAGAAATAATGGCAGAAAGATTTGTGATATTACCTCACACAATCACTGAAAAAAATCCTGGTTGACCCGAACACTGGATGAGGTGCCATTGCATAGTCCTCATCCATTCCCTATGTCAAACCCTCTAGGGACTGTGTCACCCAGCCAACTGATCGATTTGTTTCCCGGAGCCTCTACTCTCAGCCTCCTGGTCTCACACCCTATCTCTTGGCTTCTGAAACTAACTTTTCCCAACAAAATCTCAAACTGTCTCTCACCCTCTGCTTTGCCTTTGAGTGGCCCTACGTCAACCTCTCTGTGAGAGTTGTTGGATCACTCTTTGCCTCTCTTTGTTAACGATTCTCCGACTAAGAAAATCTCTCTCTCTCTCTAGATGTTATCCCTGCCCCTCAACTGCAAGAAACATCCTTGATTAGAACTTCCTCCTGAGAACTTCTCACGTCATAAATTCGATCTCTTGATCTCTCGATGTGTTTTCCAAATGACCGTAAAGCTTCCTTAAATAATCTTCTTGTTGAAATTCAATGACCCAGATTAAAATCTAATCAATGGCTAAGATCATTTTAGCTTTATTCTCATTTTATTCTATAAGTTACACACACAATTAGATTAATACCCAATTATACTTTTAATTTCCTCAGTTTAGACTTAAGGTCCCATTAAAAAATATTAATTATTTTAATAAAATTGTTTCTGGGTCCGAATTTCCCAAAACACTTTCTCAGTTCTTTGGAATAAATGTGCCCAAGCCTCCCTGCAAAATTTGAGGCCTATAGCACATCCGATGTTACCCCAAATCAACACCAACTTCCTGTTGTCACTATTGTTTTGAAACAGGTCCATCAATGCCTTTCACATTTCAAATGGAGTTTCCTTACCATGGATATTCGAGACAATATGATCTCGAACTCCATCTAGGATAATCCTTCTCACCTTTTCTACACACTTTCTCCATTCAACCAGATGTATATCATCAAATGTTGGATGCTTCGAGATATCACGATCTATGACTTCCTTCATCCTGTTGTCTTCCAACACTACCTTCATACTGTCCTTCCAAGCTATGTAATTTGAGCTACCCTCAAGGGCATACTCATGTCTCAAACCATAGAATGACATTCTGCTGACTCTAAAGTATTCAATTTCAAATTCGATTTAACCTGCACAACAAAATCATATTCTCCTCTTCTATAGTAATTTCAGCTCTGATACCATGTAGATTTTCATTATAGATTCAAACTGCAGATTGTGATATGCTAAAACAATTGACTCAAATCTACTCTACTCATCAGTGGAAACAAAAATTGATCGATGAAATCATGAAGCGGAAAATGAAGAATTTCAATCACACATAACACAATAATTTATCTGGGGAAAGCCTCAGCTGAAAACCCCACTATATGTATATTTCATTAACTAGGTGACCTTAGAACAAAATACAATGCTTGTTTAACCCAAACAATCTCTTTACAAGTACAATCTCACTCGTGCTTCACAAACTAGCTCAAGCCAATACTTAGCCAAATTTGCTTCCTTCCAAGCCCATACTTCTTTGTATTCTTCCCTTGCAAATTAGCCCATATTTAATTGGTAAATTCGTCACTAGTATTTGCGAAATCCATCCGTAGGCCTTCCTCTGATTGCATGCATCATCAATTTAATTTAGATGATTTTACAACTGATAGTACAATGTCCTTGAACTCTAATCTCAATTGGGTCTTCCTCTGAGATGACATGCATGAGTTATTTTTGAGTGAATGATAAGTTATCTGATTGATCACTAAATGTGAATTAAATCCAATTTAATTCACTTGACCACTCACTAGTCCCTCCAATAGTTAGAACTAGTTTAACTAAATTTAACTCAGTTAAACTGAATTAAATAATTACAACTCAATAAGAACTCAACCCGTCCCCCTAAAATTTAGGGATCACTCTACATGGCTCTAGATAGACTTCCAACTCGAATTTATTGAGCCAACTAAGTCAACTTAACTCATTTAACTAATACAAGTTGCTATGGGAATAGAATTACAATTTAATTCCCAATTTAATTCAAGGACAAATTAAATTAGGATTTTCTGTTTTCTATTTTTAGCACCTTGATCATCTACAATGTCATGTTATTCTCTAGGATTTTACATGTAGGACATAAAACCTAACATCACACAAAATAAGTATCCCCATAAGCATCCTCATAAATCCTAATTTCTTATTGTTGAACCTATTACTATATTATTTTACTATGTAGGTTCAATTATAGAAAAACTAATTATCCATGAATTTTACTAGGTCAGAAACCCTAACGATACAATAAGAGAAATAATAATATTTATCATCTTCAACAGCATGTTATTATCTATAATTTACATGTATAACACAAATGTAAGATCGCATTATCAAACCCTTACATCACACCAGAGATAATGTGTTGAATCCTTAGAAATAATGTGTTGAATCCTTCTCATGTATAGTCAAATTGAATCGCCCCATCTCTTCTTAATTTAAGGTGAATGATGGAATATGATTTAAAATATTCTAAATATACTTATGTTGGATGCATTAGAGTATCTTAGCTCCTTTTGTCTCTTTGATACTCCACCCAACTTGATTGATTATATATATATATATATATATATATATATATATATATATATAATATAATATATATGAAAAAAACAATTTATATTATATGTATCAGTGCATATATTCAAAAAAGAGTCATGGTACATCTAAGATTTCATATTCAAAATTTTTCTATCACAAACAAGATATATAATATATATATATATAATATAATATATATAATATATATATATATATATATATATATATCCTTTCATATTTAAAAAGATGTTATCAACGTTAATAACTACCATGATTGAGATAGTGGCGTCTTCCATAATTGTCTGTAAAAAATAAAGAGCATAACCATGTGAAATTAACATAGATATAATAAGAAAATTCAAATTCCAGGAGCTATGGGAGGGGAAAGATCCCTCAGTTGAAATTTTCTCTCCCTCCAGATAAGTGTAATGTATGGTACAAAAATAATCAAGCATCCCATGCTTTGACAACAAGTCTGCAACCTGGTTCTTCTTGTGATATATGTGTTAGAAAGTAATCGATGTAAAGGTGCCACTGGGAAATCTGATCTAGGTGATCCACACTAAAATATGTTGGGAGGAGAATTCTAATTTTTTCGATAAGCCATTGATGAGGACTTGTGGGTCCGCATACATAAATAAAGCATCAATACACAACTGCCTAGAAATCCACAACAGGCCCCAAAGAGCCAATGTTTCTGCCCTTATATTTGTACCTTGTGCACCATTCCAATAGAACTTGTAATGGAAAATATGGTTTACTCGAAGCCAATCATTGCAACCACAATTTTGATTATGAGTAACTCCTTCAAAGTAACCCGCCAGAAAATGTATTTCATTTGGAGCAAATATGTGAGATCTATCCTTTATCGTGTGGATTGGGATTCTTGCATCCTGTAGACTAAGTAGAACTTTGTGATAATAAAATGAGAGTTTACCAGAATCCCTTCAAAGATAAGTTTTTTCTAGCACGCCATATTTCCCAGGTGGTGAGAAAGGGAACAACTTACCTTTGTGTCATGTTGTAGCCACCATAAATAACAATCGACCATGTTTCCAAATTGCCTGTAAGGAAATTTTAGTGCAATATATATGCCACTCAAGGCACAGGATGCAAACTAACATTCTAAGAACATGTGAAAGTTATTTTCAATGGAAGTCCTACACAGGAGCATCTCCCCATTCCCATCCAGGCCCTCTTGCATAAATTCTCCTATGTAAGGTTTTTTTTTTTCCATACCAACTAGTTAAAAAATATACTTTTAATGGAGATGTCAATTTTCGAGACCATAGTAAACCAACACTATTTACTATAACACCTTCATACCCTATATAACTTTAAAGTTCATTTTATTCCTGTTTTAAAAAGAGGTTAATCAAAATTGGAGTTATTAACATAAAATATTCATGAGACACCTATTCTTAAATCTTCCAAAAACATAGAATTGCTGAGACAAAGAAAAATGAACAAACATTGAATGAAACAAATAAATAACATAACTTAGAGAAAAATAAAAATTAAACATAAAAAAACGATTAAATAAAATAAAATACTAATAGAAATTTAACATAAAAAATTAAAAATAATTACATTCTCTTCATGAAATATAATAAAACATTCTATAATAAAAACAAAAAGGGTATGACCTCAAAATACTAAACATTCATTATATGATTAATTATAATATTTAATATGATAATTTTGGAAATGAAAATATAATGTGGTTAATATTATCAAAAATTCATTTGTATATGCATAAAATATAATATAATAAATAATATTATTATAATAAAATTAAGATATTACAATGATAATAATAATAATAATTGATTTAATAATATATAATATTAATTTTAATATTAAATAATCGATAACTGATAAGTAGTAATATTAATAGCAATAATAATTTAATAACAACCATTAATTTAAGTAAATGTGGTTGATATAATCTCAAAGACTTTGATTAATCAACAGCCATTAATAAAGAATGATAAATATAAAAAATAAATAAATTCAATTAAAATTAATAATTTAATAAAAAAATTAATTGATTTATAAATAATAATAATTAATAAATAAATTAAAACCCAAGCGATAAAAATATTATAAACCTAATGGAATAATAAACCCAAGGTTTAAAAATTATAAACCCAACGTATATAAAACCCAACATAAATATTATATACCCTAAAAAAAACATGGTTGACCATGGTTGATTTCGATATGGAAACAATCCTTGTCACAATGGGGTGCTGGACCATGGTTGAGCATGTTTTACCATGATTGATTTCATATCAAGACAATCTTTGTCACAATGCAACATTGGACCATGGCTTAATTACATATTGAGACAATCATTTTGACAATGTGACATTTGAACATGGTTGACCATGGTTGACCATGATTGATATTATAAACCCAAAAGAATAATAAACCCAAAGGGTTGATATTATAAACCTAAAGGAATAATAACCCGAAGGGATTAATACTAAAACCCCAAGGGAGTAATACTGAACCCAAGGGAATAATACTAAACCCAAGGGACTAGTATTATAGACCCAAGTTATAAAAACCCTAAGATAAATATTGTAAACCCTAAAATAAACATGGTTGATCATGCTTAACCTTAGTTGATTTTCATATCAAGGAAATCTTTGTCACAACGCAACGTTCGACCATGGCTGACCATGCTTAACCATGATTGATTTTCATATCAAGGAAATATTTGTCATAATGCAATGTTCGACCATGGTTGACCATAATTGCCATGGAAGACCATGTTTGACTTTATAAAACATGGTTAACCAAGGTTAACCATGATTGACCATGGTTGACCATGTTTGACTTTATAAAACATGGTTGACCATTGTTGCCCGAGGTTGACCATGATCGACCATGGTTAACCATTGTTGCCTGAGGTTGACCATGATTGACCATGGTTATCATATTAATGTAATCTTTATCACATTGTGACATTGGACCAAGGTTCAGACAATGATTGATTTTCATAACGATACGATATTTGTCACAATGTGACGTTTGACAATGGTTGACCACAACTAATTTTATAAAACATGGTTGTATAATATTAAATGCATGGGATTAATATTATAAAGCCAACGTATATAAGCCCCAAGATAAATATTATAAACACTAAAATAAACATGGTTGACCATGGTTTATTTTCATATTGAGACAATCCTTGTCACAATGTGACATTGGACCATAGTTTACCATAGTTGCCCATGGTTTATTTACATATCGAGACAATATTTGTCATAATGCAACATTGGACCATGGTTGATTTTCATATCGAGACAATCTTTGTAACAATGCGACATTCGTTCATGGTTGAACATGATTGTCCATGATTTTTATATGGAGACAATTTTTGTCACAATGCGACATTCAACCATGGTTGTCCATGGTTGGCTATTATTGACCATGATTAACCAAGACTGATATTATAAACCCAAGGGATCAATATTATAAATCCAAGGGATTAATAATAAAATGCCAAGGGATTATGAACCCAAGGGAATAATATTAAATGCAAGGGACAAAAATTATAAACCCAAGGCATATAAACCCTAAGATAAATATTATAAACTCATGGTTGACCATGGTTGATTTTCATATTGAGACAATTCTTATCACAATGCAATGTTAGACCATGGTTAACCATGTTGATTTACATATCAAGACAATATTAGTCAATATGCGACGTTAGACCATGATTGATTTTCATATTGAGACAATCTTTGTCATAATGCAACATTCGATGATGAAAAGCTTGGTTGATTTTCATATCGAGACAACTTTTGTCACAATGTGACATTCAAGACCATGGTTGATTTACATATCGAGGCAATCTTTGTCACAATGTGACATTCGACCATGGTTGATCAAGATTGACCATGGTTGACCATGTTTAATTCTATAGAACATGGTTGACCATGATCAACCATCACTGACCATGGTTGACTATGATTGTCCATGATTTTCATATGGAGACAATTTTTGTCATAATACGATATTTGACCATGACTGGCTATGATTGACCATGATTAACCATGATTGATATTATAAACCCAAGGGATTAATAAACCCTAGGGATTAATACTAAATCCCCAAGGGATTATGAACCCAAGGGGATAATATTAAATCCAAGGGACAAATATTATAAACCCAAGGAATATAAACTCTAAGATATATATTATAAACAGATGGTTGGCCATAATTGATTTTCATATTAAGACAATTCTTATCACAATGCGACGTTATACCATGGTTGATTTGCATATCGAGACAATTTTTGTCACAATGCGATGTTAGACCATGGTTGACCATGGTTGATTTTCATATCGAGACAATCTTTGTCCCAATGTGATGTTAGACCATGGTTGATTTTCATATCGAGACAATATTTGTCACAATGTGATGTTGGACTATTGTTGACCATGGTTGATTTTCATATCGAGACAATCTTTGTCACAATGTGATGTTATACCATGGTTGATTTTCATATCGAGACAATCTTTGTCACAATGTGATGTTGGACCATGGTTGATTTTCATATCGAGACAATATTTGTCACAATGTAATGTTGGACCATGGTTGACCATGGTTGATTTTCATATCGAGACAATCTTTGTCACAATGCGACATTTGACCATGTTTGGCCATGATTGTCCATGATTTTCATATGGAGACAATTTTTGTCACAATGCGACATTCGACCAGAGTTGACCATGACTGGCTATGATTGAACATGATTAAACATAATTGATATTATAAACCCAAGGGATTATGAGCCCAAGGTTTATAATTGATATTATAAACCAAAGAGATTAATACTAAAACCCCAAGGGATTATGAGCCCAAGGGAATAATATTACACCCAAGGGACAAATATTATAAACCCAACACATATAAACCCTAAGATAAATATTATATATACTAAAATAAATGTGGTTGACCATCACTGATTTTCATATTGAGACAATCCTAATCACAATGCAATGTTGGACCATGGTTGATTTACATATCGAGATAATCTTTGGGACAATACGACGTTTGACCATGGTTGATTTTCATATCGAGACAATCTTTGTCACAATGTGACGTTCGACAATGGTTGACCATGATTGACCATGGATGACCAATTTTATAAAACATGGCTAACCATAATCAACTGCGAATGACTATGGTTGACCATGATTGTCCATAAATATCATGAAAAAAAGAAAAAGTTATAAATACAACCATATACATGATCATCTTTATTATGTTTAACACTACACAAAATACCATACATTTAACTATACTAATAAAGTATTTGCTAGATATTTGATTATAAGAAGAAGAATCTTATTCAGAAAGGAGAAGTAACTTCCAAACTAGCTCTTTTATAGAGCTTCCATTTACATATTTTCATATAAATTAAATATAAAAAATGATGAATTGATATTCGGAAAATATAAAAAATATTTAAAGATATTTAATTTAATTGATAAGTTATTAATTTATTATTTAATCATATTTTTTCTATATCTATATTAATTTTTATAAATAATATTATATATTTTGACAATATAAACATTATAAAAAAATATATTATATATTCTGAAAAAAAAATATATAAAAATTCTGTTATGTTCGATCACTGAAAATGATTAAACCATACTTGAGATAATATCTTAACTTGAACCCAGCTTTAGATTTTTCACTAAATTAATTTGTGTTACGTTCATGGTGAATATAAAAATCTAACATATCTGAATTTTCGGAAATCCCTAATGAACATGGGAGTGAGAATGATAGGGAGTTTAGTTTTAGATATCTAAATTTTGTTCGAATCATGTATTACTAAAAATAGAGATATGTACACAGGAAATATTTCTATTACTCCTAAATATGACATAAATACATTACATATTTATAGTATTAGTGAGATTTAATTAATTCTAAAACAATATATAAAAAAATTAGTGGTTAAAAAATTATTTCAACAACTCAACCAAATAACACCAAATCTATTTACCATATTTCCAAATATTATAAGATTCATCTTAAATAACACCAAATCTATTTACCATATTTCCAAATATTATAAGATTCATCTTAATTAATCTTAATGGATGAAATTGAAACCATACCACTTTACTAGTCTAGTCTGAATATTATTTTTAGAAGACATGTAAATTTTAGGCCTTCATATAGATAACCCATGAGTCTTAACCCAAGACTCTTGAGAAAATTAATTTGCTCCCAAAAAATATGAGTAGATGCAAATAAATCTACATCAAATATATGCATAAGTAAACATAACATGCGAAAATCTCGTCCCTAAGCTGAGAGAGTGTAAATATGTTTATGAAATGCACATTATGATACTATAATGCAAGTGAATATTATAATGAGAATGAAAAGAAAAGAATGGTAAAATTTTCTCTCTGAAGTTTGTGTATCTTTCTTGTATTTCATTTCTTAACATGGTATTAGGTATTAGAGTTATTTTTTTTCTTAAAGACATGACAATTTTACGGTAGTGTTTTGAGGAAGCCCAAGTTCTTATGCCATATGATATTGAGTACATGTATAATATGATAACCATACATGATGAGGATGCTTTACAAAAAGAATGAGCATTGAAATACACTAAAAAATGCAAGGAATATTTACGAGAGTAATGATTTCATGTGTGTTGCATGTGTATTACAAGTTGTTAATTGTTGTTAGTGTTTAGGTTAGTTATTTTTAGTAAATCACATCTACTTTTGTTGGATTTATTCATTGATCTATTCCTATATATAATCATTATTTAATCAATAAAATATAGTGTGATTTGTGTTTGGTATGTAACTATGTTTTCTCTCTCGTTTTCTAAGTTAGCGTCAAAGTTGGTTCAACCCTAACTCTTTCAAGAGAGGGGGCTATGATCATGTCAATTCTGCAAGTATAAAATCCTCTTACATAAGTTACCGTGTGAGAGTGTTTAGTTCTTTTATGAGTGAGAGTGTTGAGTTTCCACACAAGGTTCCCCTGTTAGGTAAACTTGACTCAGGATAGAGTCAAAGTTGACTAGGTTAAACAATGATGGTTTTGGGGCACATGGTATTGTGCACCCATAGTATTCTGCCATATGTAATGGAGCTTATAAAAGGCTGGAAGGACTTCATTGTAATGCAAGACCTGGAGGTGAGCGGTGAAGGCTCACTTGGTCGGATTGGCCAAGGTTTTGGCCACTGCAAATGAGATCTTATTAGGTTGGGTTTTTCCCTGAATTTGGGGTTTTCCCGGATAAACATTTGTGTTTATGTGTTTATGTGTTTATGGTTGTTGCTGGTTATTTTTATATTTATTTCTCTCGGTAATTATTTATGTTGTGCAATAAATTTCTTAACATCTCCAACAATAATGTCAAAAATGTGACAAATCTTGTCTACCACAATGAAGGTAATGGATACAGGCAATCTAATGGGAGCTACCCATTTATTTCATTCTAGTTCAAGATCTGAGAGCAATCCAAGTTGCAAGGCTTGACTTGATTTGCGTAAATACTATAAATCCTAGCTAAAGATGTGTTTGTCACATTTGACCTGTGCATGCTGAGGAAAAGTAAGAGAATGAACTTGTGTTCTGGAAAGAATCTTATACGAGTGAGAGAGAATGAACCTGTGTTCTGGAAATAATCCTATGTGAGTGAGAGAACCATCATTCTCTTTGATGGTCAAAGTATTAAAATTGTGCCACCACTGTTGGGAAATGTCCATGTGAAAAACAATGATAACACGTTCACCAAACAAAATTCTAAGGGAGTGGTCTCAATAGAAATAAAGGGAAAGGATCGTGAGAAAAGTTTGGAGTGTAATGGATTCATCTAAGATTTTTTTTTTTCGATTTTGAATGTTCAAAAAATTATGGAACACAATGGTTGTAGATGACACAACGGATAATGACTATCGGTTTGACATCATGAGCTCATGAACTCTGTTAGGTTCTTTGTTTACTTTCTATTTTTCAATTAAACTGGCGTGTAACTTTATATAACGAAGAATCAATTATTCAACAAAGTAATGTAGTTTAAGTTAATGTTTCTTGACATTCTTCAGTGTCGAGAGAACATATCACCAATTTGGTTAAGTTTATACTATGTTATATACTAGTAGTCTAATTATTCTTTAGTGCTTCAAGATCAACAGTTACAGGTTATCTTTGTGTTTATGTAAGTTTGTGTATGTGAAAAAAGGTTAATTTGTATGATTTACTTTTGAATACACTAAGTATCTAGACTTCTTACCTATATAACTAGAAGTATGCATTTAGATGTATATTTCTCAGATTGAAGTATGCTTATAGAGTGATTGAGTATTGAGAATATGTCTTGGGGTAGTCAAGAAATTTCAGTCCTACAAGTGTGTCAATGATGGTCAAAATAAATTGTATCTTAAATGGATAGAGTGGTAGCTTGAAGTTGTGGTGGTCGAAGAGCATTGACTATGAGGTTCCATAGTGTGTGTAAGTTCTAAAGAAGACCATCCAAAAAAATATTAGTATTGTTATTGTAATTTGTGATTTTTGCATTTGACATGTAAGCATAGGGGGGACTTGGAACTAATGCTTCCATGTGTTACATTTGTATTACAAGTTGTTAATTTTTGTGAGTTTCTAGGTTAGATACTTTTAGTAAATCAGATCCATTTTTATTGGATCTAGTCAGTTATATATTCCTATATATATAACCGTTGTTTGATTAATAAAATATAATGCAATTTGTGTTTCGTGTGTTACTATAGTTTCTCTCTCATTTTCTAAATGGAAAGACTTCTTCATAATGATATCAATTCTACATTAACAATTATTGTTGATGATTTTCACCAACAATATGCATATGCATGAAACTATAGAAAGGATGTGAAGATCCCTGATATTTATTAGTAATATGACTTTATTGAATAAGGTGTGTGATTTTATCAAGGAAGAGGACTTGGTTCCATTTAATATCTCTATAAAAAGTTATAATCTTAATTGTTTCTTTTTCTTTTCTTTTATGAAATAGGTTTTCATGTAAGGAAGCATGGATTATTAGCCTAAGCTTTTAGGAGCCAAAATTTAAAAAGTGATTTGCACGATTAATATTGATTATATGAGAAATTTTAATATGAATATAAAAACAAATAACATTATATTAAGCACTATGTTTACAATGGAATTATCTTTCCAAGGACTCTTAGACCCATGACCATTTTCATGGAGTTCTAAACCCCTTTTTATTGTTTTTTTAAGTGAAAGAATTTGGTTTTTGAAATATGTTAAGTTTCTATTTTTTTTAGAAATGGAAAATGGATAAATGTGCATTAATAATGGGGTAAGTAGTCTACAATCTAAATAGAATTATATTTCTTAGATAAACATTTCTTAAGAAGAAGTCATAAAATTTGATTGGGGATATCCCTTGATGAATTATATATAGGTAAATGTGTTCCTTTTATTCACCCGATGTGGTAACATGTGTACTAATAGGACCACGATGCCAGGTGTTCTGGGTGTGGCCGGCGGGGTGGATGGTCAACCTCGACCCCTAGGCATGTGGCCCCCATATGACCTCAAATTTCATAAACTAGGCATTATTGGACAAGTTAACTGTCCGATAATTTCACCCATCAAGTGGGATTATAAGTTAGATTTGTGCATTAGTTCCAGGTTTGGGGCGCTCAAGCCATGATTGGGTTGAATTGTAGGATGACTAACTATGAAAATTGGGAAAAACTTGTAACAAGCATAACTTGCTTTGATTTTGGCCAAATGAGGTCCAGAAGAACCCAAATGGGGGTCTTTGTTAGTTATGGATCTATTGGAGAGATTATTTTTTCATTTTTACCATTGGAAAGCGGTGAAAACACAATATTTTGCACTTGATGAAAGAGGCCCTGCATTGGAAGCTGGACCAGAAGATGTAGTCGAGGAGAAGGGTGAACTCCTTTATCATGTTTATTGTTATGTTTTTCTGATATGGTATTTTGTCTCTATTTTGGCTATTAACTATGTTTTAGAAAATCATTTGTTTATGTGTTTAGTAACTCGATCCATTACGCAAAATACATAAAATTTCACTTGCAATTTATATATCAACTTCAACTTTCATAAACACATCAATTTCAGAATAAGAGCCATAATAAACTTGATCATCTACAATGTCATAAACTTGATCATCTACAATTTCATGTTATTTTTTAGGTTTTACATGTAGAGCATAAAATCTAGCATCACACAAGATACGTATCTCCATAAACATCCTCATAAATCCTATTTTCTTTGTTGTTGAGCCTATTACTATATAGGTTTAATTAGAGAAAAACTAACTATCCATCAATTTTACTAGGTTAGAAACCCTAATGATACAATAAGATCAATAGTAATATTTATCATTTTCAACACCATGTTCTTCTCTATGATTTACATGCATAGCACAAATCCTAGAATCACATTATTAAACCCTAGCATCACAAGAGAGATAATGTATTGAATTCTTCCCATGTATATTCAGATTCAATCCCCATCTCCTCTCAATTTAAGATGAATGATGAAATAAGATTCAAAATAGTTTAAATACCCTTATGTTAGATGAATTAAAGTATCTTACCTTAGTTTGTTTCTTTGATTACTCTACTAAACTTATTAATTCACAACTTTATTATTTTCTTATCTTATATGTAACAATAACACCTTCATACCCGATATCACTTTAAAGCTTAATCAAAATTAAAATCACTAACATAAAATATTTATGAAGCACCCATTCCTAAAACTTACCAAAAAGATAGAATTGCTAAGACAATAAAGAAAAGAAAAAAATGATAGAATTGCTAAGACAAAAAAGAAAAGAAAAGAAAAAAAAAACAAACATGGAATGAAACATATAACAAACCTAATTCATAAAAAAAATACAACATGAAAAGAAAAATGATTAAATACTAATAAAATTTTAATATTGTTAAACACACACATGGAAGCAACAGAATATGAAAGATAAAACATGAGAGTAAACTTTTTATTAATAAATGATATACATTTATAGTACATGGTGTGACCGTTGGGTTCCACATCCCAAGGTCTCTTGGACTTCCTTAGTCTATTCGGCTTCCACACTAACCTTTAGAGGATTAGGTGTCCAACATTCCCCCCCCTTAATCTGAAGGGTTATGTATGAGTCCAAGAAGAGAGTTGTAATAAAAAATGTGCAAAAAATGCATGGCAACACTAGGTTGAATGTGCTCTCTAAAATGTTGGTATAAAGGGCGATGGCTTAAGGATGACCACCAACACTCGAACGCTTAGTGCAGTTCCCAGGACTCTTCCAATTCTGGCATGAAGCTTAAGTATTCTGCTAGAGGAAGTACTCCTGATGTTTTGAAGAGGGAAACCTTCAACCATGAAAGGGAGGTCTCACCCCACATAAAAGGGAGAACTTCAACCTGAAAGGGGAAGTCTCAACCTGTGATGGTTTAAGGATTACCACCAACTCTAGAATGCTTAATGAAATTCCTGGAACTCTTCCGAAACTAGCAAGAAGCTGAAGTCTTTTTCTAGAGGAAGTGTCCCAAATTACAAACTGAAAGCATGCTCAGGGGCATCTTTGTCTTTGGCTACAAATCTAACACCAGTGTGACAGGTTGTGGCTCAGGTTCACTTGATGTGGCTTTGAAGCTTGTAGATGACCATCATTTCCCCCCCTGTCAGATACAAGGTGAGATGATGGAGAAAACTCAACTGAAAGACTATTCAATACTCTTGAACAAGTTCTGACATGTGGCTGAAATATCTTCTTGGCTGTTGATGCCCATTGCCAAGAAGTGATCCATCCAAGATGAATATTTGTTCTTGCAGGAGGTTTGTTTCTGAAGCGTTTGTTTGAAGAATGACTAGTTTTATGACAGTGCTTACATGGATAAAGATCAAAACAGTGATCTTTCAGACGGCTAACTCGGTCACAGTGTTGGCATTTCACAATCTGTTGTTGTTGTTGTGGAAGAGAACCAGAATCTGAAACAGTTGAAGCTGAACTGTCATGAGGAACAGGTGAAGATGAATCGTCCTGAAGAAATCCAGCACTTTGAAATTGGATTGGTTTGGAGTAGTTTGGAATATGAAAGGACAAGTCCTTGTCATATCCAAGACTTGTTCTGTGCTTGTAGTGGAAAATATCTTCCCAAGGTCTGATGACTGACTTAGGAAGTGCAGACTGAATTTCTGCATTTGCATGTACAACTACTACTTTATTGGGCAATGGATCTGAATGAACTTCAAAAATATTAACTTGCTGTTGATGGGTGGTTCTCTCAATGTTATAAACAAAAACAGGTTCAGAATGATGACTCCATTGTTGTAATTCTGCTTGTTGTAGCTGAGATTCAAGCTGCAAAAAATCGATGTGTTCTTGTGCATCTTATAGACAGGTCTGCATTTCAAAGAGAGAGTCCTTGTTGATTTCGACTATGTTTTCGACACTAGAATGTATTGGTGTATTCAGTAACTCTAATACTACATAAAGTGTTCCCATTTTGTCAACAAATCAAACTCTGTAAATGTGGAGTGTCAGCTTCAAAAATACACTTATTTATCTTATTTTCAAAGATATTAGAAGTTGCTCTAATTTCGATTTGCACCAAGTTTTGGCTGAATGGTGAAATCATACAACGTTTGGAATAAGGGGATAACTTCTATATACTTTAATACTCTATGGGAAATTCAACATTGAACACAGAAACCATAATGAGTTTTAAATACAATGCCACAGTAGGGGCATCAACAACTGCAAATTTGCTTGGATCCTTTAAATACTAGAAAGAGTTGTCATAGTAGAAATATTAGCAGTAAATTTCTCTATTAAATCATCCTCTATGAGATCAAGAACTTCAGGATCAAATACCGATCCATTGTCGTATACAGACTGCACAATCAATCCATAGGAAAATGGCAGAATGCCAAGCTTTGCCAACAAAACTGTCTCAGAAGAACCAACCTTGTCTCCTTTCTTAATAAGCTCCATGAGTGTTATAATTTCAATAATGCCTTTGTCAAGAGTTCACTGCACCACCAATGTAGCTCGAATTCGTTGATACATTTTCTTTGGTCAGAAATTTATAAATACTAGTACATTGACTTCATCACAATGCAAATAGACAAAAGAGTCCCTTTATTTCATTAGTGTGCAAATACATTGAAAAAACAATGGATTAGAGGAACCTGGTAATGTAGTTTCAGCAAAGATGTCTCCAACTTATCAGTTCCTTTCAGGGAAAACAACCATACATATTAGCGTTTAATTGGCCATGTCCAGCAGTGTTATTAACTCTAAAACTCATCTCAATCATATGAAAATTGCACCAACAGCTTCCATGTTCAAGCAGTGAGCAAGATGGGTTGATATTGCACTCGATTTGGTTTCTAGTCTTGGTCCAGACATGTCCTTGCATAAACTGCAGCTACAAAAATTATCTATAGAACTTCTTAGTTTCAGCGTAATTCTGAAAATTGTTGATAGCCTTGAAATGTGCTCAACTATACATGTAAGCCCCTGAAGCAGTTCGTTTCAACATTCAATAATGGGGACACTGCTCAGAAATTAGATGTTGGTCCAGAAATGGCTACATAGGTTCACCTTGCAGAAGGGTCTATGACATCAACAATCCTCTTCAACTATGCCTTGAGATGGTAGACAGTCTCCTAAATGAGGTTACAACAGTGAGGAATAATCTTTTGACTGTCTCTATATTGCTGTAGAATCTGTGGTTATGCTCAAAAAGGGGACGCAGCCTCTTGAGAAATTATTTGATGCCACAAACATGTGACACAACTTGCCTGTAGCTTTGTATTACCTCCTATAGCACATACACTCCCTCCTCTAAATAATATGCAGCCCAGAATTTATTTGATAGGCCTGGTTAAGCTTCTTAGTATGCTCCATGATCATTATCCTCAGTTTCACAGCCAATATGTAGTCCCAAGCAACCAAGGAACTCATCCATGCAATAAAATAAGGAATAGTTGTAATTGGGTGTTCGAGTTGCCTTCGAGACGATGAGCCTCAAGCCTGAGCCACACACTTCCTTCAGAGCTACATCATTATACACAACCCATGGTGTACAAGTCCAGGAATCCCACTAGTTCAGTTCTCCTCTCCATATATTGATCTCAATTCGGAAATGGCTCCACGCAGCAAGATAGCAAGGAATGGCTCAGTTTTATGTTGGTGTACCTTCAAATGCATCAACAATCCTAATAAATGGCTCGTGGCCTCTATGAAGACAAATTTCGACTCATGCTTTAAACCAAGATATTTCATACATTCTTAGCATCATTAGATTACAAATGTCTTGGAAAAATTTCTTAATATGAGATGGATTTGATGTCTAGGAATATCTCCTAAATATCAGAATCCATTGCAGGAAAAGTAGTTATATTAAAGTTCATATCCATTCACATACGAATTCCAACCAAGTAACCTTTCTCTTTAAATGCTCTACGGATGTACTTGTCATCCTCTTAAACACAATTGCATATCCTAGACACTTATATTTCATTTCCTTAAATAGGCACATGCCAACCAAATTTATGTCCCTTCAACCAAGATTGCATCATATATGTTAGCAGTTTGTGAGACGTGGATTTTGTGCATTGTTCGATTCTAATCAGATTGATCCATAACACGTGAAATGCATCATTTCTACACTACTCCAGAAATGTGTTATGAATGGTTATGAGCAAATGATGTATAATGGCATTACAGATTGATAGTAAAATTCCACTAAACTTGAATGGTTAAGGTGACGAGAGGATAGCTAACTTTGCGATATTTTCCTTGCTTAACATTAAATGTCACACACACTATGAAAAATTAGTTTGTCTGCAGTGTAAATGCCTGGATACGCCATACACTCTGTTGATAGAAAACTTCATGTACCTCAGAAAAAACAGAAAGATACGCATGTTGCAATCCTTTGCTAATATTATTATTACATGATGTTGCAGAATACACATCCATCGATTTTTGTAGCCAGGATTGCCTTATCCATGCCCTCAGTGGCCACTCGAATCATTGTGCCCTTCGAGGCCTCTGAAGTCTCAATCCACATAGAGTCTCCCCGTTGAGTTTGATAGTCTTTTAGATTTCAAGGAAGTCTAAGGTCATCACTGAAATAAGAGCAATGTGAAACCATTGTAGCAATGTAAAACCCTTCGTCACAACGTGCCCAGTTTCCACTTTGCCTCCTCTATTGTTTTGTGGAGCAATACATCTGAAATCTCTGGAGCTGAACTCCAAAATCAGGAAGAAATAACTAAACAATGGATAGCGCTTTAGATATCTCCAAAAAACATTCCTTTTAAACAGAATAGATGAAGAACGTGATAGCGCTTTCACAGATTTTTTTTTTTTTGAAAATATTCAATGCATAGTTAAAGGCATATGCACTTATGTAACAAGTAATTGATATACAGAGAGCAGCGACATGAGCAGCGTTTTGTATGCGTTCAGGCTAGTGGAAGCATCAGAGTTGCCAGGCTAGCCAGTCTGCATAAGATTCAGAATATCATAGGCAGAATAAGGAGTTACAAAGTAGAGGGAGCCAAAAGTGGCATTGGAGAAATGACAGAGGTTGCAGTGAGAATTTAGCTGAGAAAACATTCATGAAATGCAGAAGTGATGGCAGAAATGACCTGTACAGAAAGACCATAAAACAAATGGCTCAAAGTAATTATGGAGGGCAGGAGTACGCTTGCTCTGATACCATGTTAAACATACACATGGCAGCAACAGAATATGAAAGATAAAACAAGACAATACAATTTTTATTAACAAATGATATACATTTATAGTACATGGTATGACTGTTAGATTCTACATCACAAGGTCTCTTGAATTTCCTTAGTCTATTTTTCTTCCACACTAACCCTTAAAAAATTAGGTGTCCAACCAACATAAAAATTAAAATTAATTACATTCTCTTGATAAAAATATATAAAACATTCTAATAATAAAAACAAAAGGGTATGACTCAAAATACGAGTATTCAATACTCTTTAGTATTGACTTATTGTGCACTATTAAATATGACACTTTTGGTCTAAATAGGATAATGGAGAATATTGTCACGCGGTAGGGGAAACCGTTATGGGCACAGCCATGTACAATTTTGGTCTAAATAGGATAATGGAGAATATTGTCACGCCGGAAGGGGAAAGGGTCATGGGTACAGCCATGTACATGAGCGTCTTTATCATGTTTAGCACTACACAAGGAACCATCGTCTTTATTATTTTTAACAATATACAAAGCACCATTGTCTTTATTATCTACATAAAGGATTTGCTAGATATTTGATTATAAGAAGATTATTTAATAATAAAATATTATTTAAAATATTATTTTTATTTTATGGGTAGTATTAAATTTATTAATGTATCATATTTTTCTATCTTATATAATATTATATAAAGAAATGACAATATAACATTATAAAAAATATTATATACTTTGAGGCAATACATTATAAAAAGTATTTAATAATTTTTATATTAAATCATTGAAAATTATTAAACCATGTTTTAGATAATACCTTAATTTGAACTACGCTTTAGATTTTCCCTTGAATTTGAACTTACGTTCATGGTGAATATAAAATTCAACATTTTTGAATTTTCGGAAATCCCTAATGAACATGGGAGTGAGAATGATATTGATTTCTGCAACTTACCAAAATTGGATGAATTGATTTCTTAATCTAAGGAAATACATTAGAAGCTATTCCTCATTACAAGTTACAATGACACTCATTTACAACCTTAATGTTGTGCTAGAAGTTGTTTATATAGCACTTATTAGGGCTTTTTGTCAGAATAAATTCAACCTTAATGTTGTGGAAGTTGTTTATAGTATATAAAGTGATTATTAGGGTTTTTGGTAGAAATGGGTTTAGAGGTTAAGAAAATATAAAAATATAGTTATAAAGTGTTTCACAAATATAGTATTAAATTTTTTTATTTTTTTTTTTTCTTTTGATTAATTGTGTATTGAAAGACAATTTGAAATAAAAAATGCTAATTGTATAAGAAAAAATAGATGATGTTGACCATAGATATAAAAATGTTATATTTTGTCAAAAAGAATTATTGAAAAATTCATTTTGTATTATTTTTTTTATATTTTTAATTATAAAATTTTATATTTTATGTCTTAAAATCTAATAATTGTTGAAATATTGTATTTTAATTATTACAATTAAATAATATTAGCCACTTCAAAATATAGCACTCAATTTATTTTGACATTGTCGACTATTACTTGAATTTCAGCAATATCATATTATTATTACCCTAAAGTTATTCAATGGTGTATATTTACAATAGTCAATAATGGAATGATAATTTAGATTTAAAAAAAAATTAGAATGACATTTTTTAATAATTTTAACAAATTTCCCCTAACAAAAGCAAGTTTTGCTTCATTATCCAAAAATAATGTCCATTTCACATCCAACCAAATGTAATAGTGTTTGGTATACACAAGTAATTTTTTTAATTAGAGAAATTTGTTTGAACATATTCAATTGAAAACATTATCTACTCTAAGACCACTACAATGTTATATACCTACCATAATCAATATTGTAATGATACCATAATGCAAGTGAAAAAGTCGACATATTCCCAATTTTGTACGTCTCGGATTTCAAATTTGTTTACACACAAATATTCAAAGTCAGAGTCACCTTTCTAAAAAGTAGGTGCTATATACTCCGCTTTCGGGATCCCATAACTGAACATTCAAAGCTTGAGGGCATCTCAGAGATTGTGTTGCCCAGCATTTCGTCCAAAATCATAGAAATAAGTTTGTGGAATTATTATAATATTTTGACGTACACTGCAAGCGTGACGAGAGTGGCAATATTTCAAACATTGGTAGGTTGGTGTTTCACGCCACATAGATTCTTCTTCAGATTGCCGTCCACTCTTCACCTAACAAGACCACATCTACAATTATTTTCTACTTCGCCCAATTGACTATACCTCGGTCAATTGATAATGGACATGCTTCATTGAAAATGTGATGGACACTGTGGCTTTTCCCTTTATATATTCACACTGAATAGTGTTGTGCAAGAGATTGAGTTTGGGTTTTTCTCTGGTTGCAGTTTCTTTTGACTAATGGGGAAGAGTTTTCTAGATTACTATTGGGGTGTAATGAAAACTAGAATTCTAACGATGAGTAAGGGCGTACATGTCCTAAGAAAAATGAATAGTTGGCCATGAAATCACAACCCAATTATTGGCTACCTTTTGATGAAGAAGAAGAGTATCAGAAATGTCATGAATTTCAAAGAAGAATATGATTCACAAGAGGGCATGGATTGTTGGAAAGGCATGGGAGACAAAACATGAATTCACACAAAACAACAAGTATTGGGTACCTTTTGATGAAGAAGAAGAGGGAGATATCAAAAATGTCATGAATTTCAAAGAAGAATATGATTCACAAGAGGGCATGGATTGTTGGAAAGGCATGGGGAGAGAAAACATGAATTCACACAAAACACGAGCTGTTGCTTTTCTATTGATCACACAAAACACGATGCTAACAATGAACCCAGTGAAGGGTATTTAAACCTTTTCAACTAACGACTCGCCTAAAATATCTTGACGTGCAATTACATGCAACCACACACTAAAAGTCATCTATCACTTCACTCGACTTACTCAACGCTCAACCCTTAATCACATAATTAATTGACTCTCTATGTTTAGCCAACTCCACAGGCGGGAGTAATAACAATTTCTAACACTCCCCCTTAATTACGACCGTATGACTCAACATAAGTTAACTTGACTCGATTATCACTCAAACATGCTTGCTGGTCTATGTCTCAGCTAGGCTTACAATGACTCAAGACTTTCACAATTTTGCAATTATTTATTTATTTATTTATTTTTCGCTTCTTCCAAATTTTAATTCTTGGAAATTGCTTCATTCTCTGTCGCGTTTTCTTGTTGTAGGCGCCATAGTTTTTTACTTGTTGTTGCTGCAATTTTTCTTTGACTTCTCTTGAATTTGCGCTGAAACACAACTTGATCTTGTCTACTATATCTTCTTCAAATATTCGTTTAACCATGGACTACTTCCACAACATCGCATCTTCAAATTGTCTTATTTGCTCTACTCCTTGCGCTTCATATACCTATCTTTCTTTCTACCATATTTCCGAATAGCAAAATTGTATCTCTACTTGACTCCATTGTTGAAAAATGGTTTCAATGCATTCATCTTTGTTTTCAGAAACATTCATATCATTATTTTCACTTTCATCATCAGATAACGTTGTTTTTTGTCTGTAATCTGCATCAAATTTATTAACAACCTTGTTTTCAACTTTTTCGCCCATGCTATTCTGAACATGTGCATATTCAAAAATAATGTTAAAAACATCTTTAATATGGCTCCCTTCAATGAGAGTTTCCTTCTCTACATCTGTCTTCTTTTCAACTACATGGACGTTGCCTTCCACTTTATGTTGTTAATGGATATTCTCATAAAAAATTCTTCAATCACTTTATCCTGTTCTTTGTTGTCAACTGCTGCTAGATGACAAACTGCTTCATGAGCAGTTCCAACTACTTCATATCTTGTTTTTACAGTGACAACTTCAACCTTCAAGGCTTCATCAAACATTGTGCTTACCATATTGTCACAATTAATCCATGTTTCAAAAAAGAAACCAAACATACCATCAATATAATCTTCATCCACACTATGGTGGGATATCCGAGCATGCATGTGCTCATTGTCAATTTCATTGACAATTTCAACTTCACCAAATCCATCAGCTGCAACTAGATTCACCAATTTACATATAACTTTGCAATGATCATCCACATGTGTCTCATCACAGTGGGATTGCCCATCATCTATATCATCCACGTTACAGTGGAGTCCTTCAACATTTATATGCTATTGCTCTGTTTCACACACAGAGGCTTCAACTTCTCTCTCTGCAATCTTTGCTGCATCTTCTTCATCCATATGCATGCTTGCATAATGGATTTCAATTTTATGGTATTGACAATCATCATCCACTTTTGAGTGGGATTCTCCAAGCTTTGATGTCCTCTCAAACTCTTGCTCACCTACTCTTAGATCTGCAACTGACTTCTTTGCTTGTGACATAACCTGTGGTTGCATGTCTCTCCCCCTTGCACCAAACTCTGTTTCCAGGAACTTCCATGCTTCCTTGGAAGTTGTAGCTTTTGCTACCTTGCACAAACACTGCTCATCTAATGCTTGTTTAAAAAATTAAATGCTAAGCATCGCATGCTTCATCATATGGGTTATTAGACTCGTACTCAATTAATTCTTTAGCTCTAAGAAAAGTTAACATATTGATAACCCAATGATCAAAATATTTACCTGTAAACATAGGAGGTAGTAGCAGATCAAAGCTACACCAATCACCCTCGATTTATTCTTTGTCTTCGGCTAGACTTCTCAGTTTCTCGACTGCGGCCTGAACCTCTATAGCCATGGCAACAATCGTTGCCTCTTCTTTTTGATTCCTTTTCTTAGTCTTCTTCAATCGCGCTTTGCGACCCATGAATATTGTCATTCTTTTTCTTATAGTTATTTTGTTGATTGCATGTGGCTGTTTTCCATAACGCCCCAAAAAAAAAATATTATTTTCAAAATATACCCAGTGAAACACAAGCTTCACCCAAAACACTATCATACTTACCAAAACATCAAAATATTTTTATAAACTAACAAACTTTACAAAACTCTAAATTCTCTTCCCAAAAACCCTACTCCCAAACTCTACGGTTTTTTTATTAGAAAAACTTTAAAAAATCCTTTTCTAAAACCTTTTCAAAAAACCCCTTTTGAAAACCTTTTTTTTTTTTGTAAGCTACTGAAGGATCTATTCTATTATATGCTACTAAGATAAAATATGTACATGCAAAAGGTGATCTCAACTCGCCCCGAAGGGAAACCGGGTCTGTTGATCACCAACAGTCTGAGAACAACAATCCATAGAAAATAAACATACACCATCGAGTCTACTAAATGTATCATCCTCTACCTACATACAACATTGTAATTCTACCTGTTATAACAGTTCAGAAACATTTTCAAAAAACAGTTTCTCCTAGCGACTGACAGAAGGTTTGAAATGAAAACAGAACATAAAGACTCAGTCTACCATGAATTTCGTCTTGATCTCCTCCATGCGCTGCCCATTAGTTATCTTTTTCAGCAAAGTTTGAATTTCCTCTAACCTGGCGTCCTGCATCTGGATAGTGACCTGTAGATTTTTCATCTCCCTTCTTAGATTAGGGATTCCTTGAGCCATTTCAATCATCTCTTCTGCTACTTGTTCCATGGCTTTTGCTATTAACTGCTTCACTACCCAATAGACATGCAAGGCTTATTTATACAGGGATAACCGACCCCTTGTGTTTCCTGGGTCCGAAAGAAGAATACTCCAATCCTCCATTTCTGGGTTGGAGGTCTCCTACAATACATTGTTCTCCAGCTCCTGGATAATTCTTCTAATATCCTCGTTCGTCCCTTCGTTATACGCCTTTTCCGCATCTTGATCCATCTGCTCTGTTGTTCTCTATCCTCTTTTCTGACGATTGGGAAGTTGCATCTCTGCTTCATAAGCGCCGGCTTGCCAGCCTCTTCCCCAGTCTATGCACCTTCTAGCTTTGCCTCTACGGGTGGGTCTTCCTCTATTAGCGCTCCGGCTGCCTTGCCCTACCTCTACCGTTGCCTTCCCCGTATGTTCTTGCCTGCCAACTTTCATTTGTCCCTCTCCTCGACCTTCTTCTTCTTCCGGCTGTTCCCTCTCCTGATTCTTCACCCTCTCCGCTCTTCCTTTGGTTGACAAATATTTTTGAGCTTCCTCGGGACCTCCTCACACCTCAGCTCATTGCATATCTTGCTCTTTATCTTTCTAAGCTCCCTGCTTGTCCTTGTCTTGGCCCATCTGGTTCCTTGTCTCATCCATATTTTCTCCTTCCCTCCTTCTCTCCGCCATTGTCTCCTGCCCTTTCCTGAGTTGTATGCCCGGTTTTCTTTGACTGTTACTCTCTGCCCTCACCACTTTTATAATCCTCTGGTTATCTTCTGCTTTACTTTTGTCGGCTCTTAAATATTTTTCGTTACCTATCCTACAATCCATCGCCCCGACATCTCCATCATTTTCCCTTGCTCTCGTCATTATTTCTTCTCCTCCACGCCTTGGATTTCGACCACCTCTGCATGCCGGCTCTGCATAACTGAGTATGATTAATTCAGGAGGTGGCTTGAGCTTCCACGTCCTGATTGCCATCATTTCACTGCATCGTGTCCTTTTCTTCACCCTGATCGGGTTCTGGCTGAGGCCTTGATCAAGGCCAGTTTGTTTCATTGCTGTCCTACTTTATGATTTGATTTAAATTTTCCCATCTTGTTCCTGTCAGGTGGATTGGTCAGATGCTATCCACTTTCCCATCTGGTTCATTACATCCCCTATTAGCTAGGTAATCAGCTGCTTTATTTCCATCTTGCCTGACGTGGTGGACGATCTTATAATCTATACGCTTCATGATTTCTGCCAAGTCTTGGATAATACCCACCATCCTCCAGCTCTTTGCCACTTGTTCCCACTCCTTCCCATTATTTAATTTTATGATGGTCTCTATTACTAAATTGGAGTCGCCTTCTATTTCTAGCTTTCCATATCCGTTTCTTATTGCAACTCTGATTTCTTGATAGACAGCCATAAATTCTACTTCATTGTTACTCATTAAACCTCCTATGTCTGCATAAATCCACCTGGTGCGGCCCTAGCTATCTCTGAATATCCCTCCGTACCCTGCTGGCCCCGGGTTACCTTTGGAAGCCCTGTCAAAGTTCAATTTGATGAAGCCCTCCTGGGGACGAATAAACACTGTCGGACTTTGGATCTGTATGCTCTGAGCTTTTTTCTTCTGGGGATACACCATTCCTTGTTCCAGGCTTAGCTTAATTAAGATTTGGTTTTCTTCCATAATAGTTTTCCAATCCTCCTGGTCCAAAACTTCTGATAAGATTGTTTCCCTTATAAGACTTTGAGTTCTTTTCCATATCAACTCTGGGGTGTTGCTTTTATTTTGAAATACTCTCCTATTTCTCTCTTTCCAGATAAGCCATATGTTGAATCCTACTGCTAAACTCCAAGCTCTCCTCACTATAGGGCTTTGAAATTGTCCTTTCCCCCATTGGAAAATTGCTTGTTTTATGCTCTAAGGGTCTCAGTTTGTCTTTCCGAAGAGGAATCTTATCTCTTCCCATTGTTGCTGAGCTATTGGGTAGGAGTTTAAGATATGTTCCTAGGTTTCTATATCTTGTTTACATAAGCTGCATCTGGGTGGTCCTAGGAACCCTCTTTTCTGAATTTGATCCCAAGTCAGTATGCGTCCTCTTCCCACTAGCCAGGCGAACATGGTGACCTTTGGCCACCACCTGTTCCTCCATAGTTGTTTCCAGTCCTGTAGTTGTTCTTCTTGCTCCTGTTTGGACTTTAATCGATATGCCTCCTTAACCGTAAAGGTGCCTCTTGAAGATCTTCCCCATCTAAGAATGTCTGGCTCTGTTTTAGTTTTAATTCTTCTTGAGTCCATCTCTTTTATTAGCTTCGCTTTGAGATCCTCAGTAATGTTATTATCCCATTCTTCTAGTCCCTTCCATTCTCTCCAAGTCTCGTTGTCTCCTCCTTCCATCCAATAGTCGCTTACATAATTTATACCTTTGGTTTTGGCTTCCCTGCACGTAATTAACACATCCTGAATTTCCACCATTCTTCCCCTTTGCTGCCAGGCTTCCTCCCAGAATTTAGTTGTCCTGCCATTTCTTATTTCCCAAAAAGCATACTTATTTATAATATCTTTGTTCTGGCTTGCCAAATCCCATATCATGGATCCTTTTGGCATCTCCTCCTTCCTCAAGATCTCTGTAGTAGTTGTTGGCATGTTGTATTTTTGAGTCCATATTTTTTTCCATAAATCTTTGCCTCCTTGCATCCAGCGCCACCATAGTTTCACTCCTAGGATTTGGTTTAGGGTAAGATGATCTCTAAGACCCAGTCCCTCCTCCTCTTTTTCTTTTATTAGACTATTCCAAGATAATAGGGCATATTTCTTCTGTTGTTTAGGTCCTCCCCATAAGAATTTTCTGAATATCTCAATCATTTTATTACATACCCCTTTAGGAACAACCATTACTGCTAGGGGGTAAATGGGAATTGATTGGAGGATTGATTTCAGGAGCACAAGTCTTGCTGCTATATTCAGAGACCTGAAAGCCCAGTTGCCTAATCTATTCTTGAGTTTCTCTAGGGTAGGCTGCGAGTTAGTTATTCTCAGAGGATTGATAGCTAGTACCGTGCCCAAGTATTTTGTGGGGAATTCTCCCAATCTGAATCATAAAGTCCTAGTCAAGTGCCCTTTAATCGATTTAGGAGCGTTGAAGATGAAGGTCTTTGATTTGTCCTTGTTGATTTCAGTACCTGAAGCTTCCATAAATACCTCCAAAATCCATTTTACCCTTTTGACTTCTCTCAAGGAAGCAGTACAAAATAGCATGATATCATCCACAAATTGTTGATGCATTACTGGGAGATTGTTGCCCCATGGTCTCAGACCTTTTATTTTCCTCTCTCTCAACTCTTTTTTGAAGTATCTTCCCAATCCTTCAGCTGCTATAATAAATAAAAATGGTGATAAGGGGTCGCCTTGACGTAATCCTCTTGTGGCATTAAAAGTTGATGTTGGAGTACCATTCAAAAGAATGGAGAAATTTGGTGTAGAAATCATGTTGCGGATCCAATTCACCCATCTATTGCAAAACCCAAAAGCCTGTAGAATTGACTCTAAATAGTTCCAATTTAGGTGATCATACGCTTTTGAGAGATCGAGTTTTATCATCATTTCTGATTCCTTTTTTTGTTTCAGGGTATGAATAACTTCCTAGGATACCACCAAACCATCCAAGATCTGTCTCCCTTCCACAAACCTTGTTTGTTCAGGGGAGATTATACTGGAGAGGATTGGCTTTAGTCTTTTGACGATTAAAGAGGCAATGATCTTGTATATTACGTTACAAAGCGCAATTGGGCGGAAACCCTAAGCTGTTTCTGAATGAGTAGTTTTAGGAATAAGAGTTAAAAGGGTTGAGTTTAGGCCTGGCCATACCTTTTGATGTCTGTGCAATTCCTCCACCACTTCTAGTATGTCTCGTCCTAGGAACCGCCAGCTTGCTTGGTAGAATTCTGTTGTAAATCCATCTGGCCCTGGGGCCTTGTTTCTTTTTAGACCTTTCACTATTTCCTCCACTTCCTCTAGGGTTGATGCCCTCATCAAAGCTAAGTTTTGGTCCCTAGTGACCAGCTCTGGGATCTCATTACTTATTCTTCTTATAGCCTCTGTTCTGTTCCTTTGAGGTTCCGTGAGCAGTTCCTTGAAGTGTCCTACCAGTTCTTGTTCCAATTCCTCGTGTTGGGTTATACGTTGTCCTCCCTCATTTTGAATTGAGAAAATCCTATTCCTTTGTCGGCGCTGAATCATGGCTTGATGAAAAAAAATTGTGTTTCTCTCTCCTTCTCTGAGCTAGTTTATCTGGGACTTTTGCTTCCATAAGATTTCTTCCTATTTCCTACACTCCTCAAGTTGGCCTATTACTATACCCTCCTCTCTGCTTCTCTCTTCATTCCTGCCTTCCAATATATTCTTTTGTTGCAACTTGCTCATTCTTTACTCTAAGCGTTGTTGTTCTTTGAATATATATCTGAATTCTTCTTTATTCCACTTTCTTATTTTCCCCCTGAGTTCCTTCAATTTGAGTTGAAAAGTTTACATCTTACTTCGCCCACTTTGTTGGCTTGTAGTCCACCATTCTTCTATCTTAGACGTAAACTGATGGTTCCTGAGCCAAAATGCTTCAAACCTAAAGGGTCGGTTTTTAGGGCTTTGTTTGAGGTCGATTTCTAACTTGACTGGCCAATGGTGTGAGCCTATTGCTGGGAGGATCATAGCCTCAATGTAAACATCTCTATTCATGATTTGTTCTGAAACTAGGAATCTATCCAATCTCGACGCTATTTGGTTTGATCCGCCTCTACGATTATTCCATGTATGGGTACCATTTATTGTTTGAACATCCACCATTCTCTGTTCCGATATCGTATCTCTAAATGCTTCCATATCTGAGTCTATTTTCCTTAATCCTCCTCTCTTTTCTACTAGAGTCGTGATCATATTGAAGTCGTCGCCTATAATCCATGGCATCTCTTGGTAGAGTCTTCTTGTTGATTTCATATTCTGTAGAAATCCTTTACGTTCATTTGGTAAGTGAGATCCATAAACTCCTGAGAGGGCAACCCACTCAGATGATCTTATTAGTCTAGAGACACCTGAGAGGATTCGATGGAAACTTATCCAGTTTCCAAATAGGACTTCCTCAGGATTCCATAGGAT
Organism: Pinus taeda; assembly: GCA_000404065.3. Lineage (NCBI taxonomy): Eukaryota > Viridiplantae > Streptophyta > Pinopsida > Pinales > Pinaceae > Pinus > Pinus taeda. The sequence continues at coordinate 132,281 of APFE031433960.1, forward strand.
TTCCAATCCTCCTGCGCTGCCTACCGCATCTTGCCCCATTACCTCATACTTAGTATTAACCTTGCTCATTATTTCTTCCATTTTTTCCATGCTGATATTTTTTTCTTGAACTATCATTATACTTGGTTTGCCTTTTTTCAGTCTATCTCTCAAGTATCTCTGCTTCCCCCTGCTGTTAGGACCTCTAATGTTCTAGCTTGTAATTATCATCTTAATAATTTTGGGGCTTGTTGAAATACCTTAGATAAAGGTATGACTCTTCCTTAGTTTACCAGCATCTCTCCGACCTCTTGTATTGTTTCGTTCATCGAGTGCCGACCTCTTTTCCTTCCTCCTTTGCCAGAGCTACCCATCCCTAAGTTCTGCTCCCCTTGCATTTCTATCTATTCCAATTTGTTTGCTGTCAATCCCCCTGTCTTTTCCTTATATTTTTTGAATGCTTCTTTGTATCTTTGTTTCTTCTCCTCAAGAATGAATCTCTCATCTAAATACCTCCCTTCATGTAACAATTTCCTCATTGTACATTCCTCTTCTCCTCCTTTGTCTTTCTGCATATCTACTTCTATTTGAGTTTTTTCATTTGCTTGTTCCTCCTTCTCTTCTCCTTCTCCTTGTTCTGTATCCTCTTTTCCTATTTCCAACTTTTCTGTTTCTTTTAGTATTTCCATTGGTTCCTCTTCGCTCACCTCCTTTTCCATTCCTGATTCCTCCTCCTGGAGGATCTTGAATTTATTCTGCGTTTCCAATGATATACTTTCCTTGGGTGGTTGTTGTTGAGGCATGCTTTTCCTTGATCTCCTTTTGTTCTGCACTTCTTTAAATCCCTCTTCCTCTCTTCCAGGGTCCTCTGTTGGTATTCTTTCTTCTTATTTCTTGTTTGTTGATTCCTCTATCTTATTTAAAGGGCATTGTCTGTAGAGATGTCCGTATTCATGAAATCTTCTGCACCAGAACGAAATATGTTCGTAATCTACTGGTTGTTGCCAAACCTCATCATGATACTCTAACTCGATAAAATCTGGGAGAGGTTCGGTAATGTTCATATACACGCATATCCTAGCGTATGACGTATACCTCCCTCTTTTGGTGGATTCAGCGACTTTCACGAATGACCCTATTGCATTACCTATCCCTTCTAGGATCTCTGGGTCCCAGAACTCTATTGACAGTCTGAAAAGTCTGATCCAGACAGGGGCTGCTAGCATTTTCTCCTTGTTTGGGTTGTAGCAATCCTCCCAGTGTCGAATAAATAAACCAGCATTGTTCATAAAATATGGACCTCCCTCGAATATCCTTTCGTTATCCTCTGTGTTGGAGAAGATAGCTGTGAAAAAACCCTTAGCCCCCAGTTTTAATTCTACATGTCCCTTCGGTTTCCATCTCTATTGTATCCATTTGGACAGATCTTTCTCTGATGGCCAAAAACCAACAAACTTACATATTAAGGCTTAATCCCTTATGTAGCTTCTATAGTCTTCAAGTCTATTGTTCGGGATTACGAACCTAGGTTTTTTCAAAGCCCTTGGAAGGCATTTTCCGCTCAGACCTGTTTGCCAACTAGTTCCCTTTGTTGGGCTTTCTCTATTGATTTCCCTTGGCTCGTTCCACATTCGGTCCCTACTCGACTTCCCTGCTGTCATATTCTTATAAGAGGGGATCTCTCCCCTCCTTGCGCTTGCTTCCATTAAGCTTCCAATACCCACTGATTTCTACGCACTCTTCTTTGCTAATGGCTGCGATTCTCCGGCTTGGATTATCTTCAAGAGGTCTGTGCACACTGCGTGTGGCCTTGGCTCCAAGGCTGCAATCAAATAAAGCTGATTGAGCCCTTATTGTTTTAGAAACCCTAGCTCCACCATCGGCTCCCCCTTCCTAGAAATCGTTTTTCGGGGTATTGAAATTTTGAAAACATTATCCCCTTTTGAAAACCTTTAATATATATAAACAAACCCTTTTATTTTGAAGGCCCTTTTATAAATATAAAATCAATCCTTTCAAAAAGTTACCAAAACCTTTAAAAAGAAAGCCTTTTAATATGCGTTTATATTCAAATAATCCTGAGCCTTCTAAAGCTTTGTAAACGCAAAAATAACTTTATGATTTCAAAAACCCTCTCACCATTTAAACCAACGAATCTCGACTTGAATCTTTTATCTAAAATTCCTCTTCGCTCTATTAACCTGGCCTTGTCTGATGCATTGCATGCAAACGCTATCCACGATATAAAAGGACCGTGTTAGTCCTCTAAGGCTCTCTATTCGGAGTTGCAAAATGCGGTAAGCTTTACACCGCTAACACGGCTCTTTGCTAACCCACGCAGCTCTATGCTAAGCCCATGAATGTTTTAGCCCCTTGAATATTACTCTAAGGATATTATATATATATATATATATATATATATTTTTTTTTTTTTTTTTCTCACGTATTATTGTTGATTTGTTTTTTTAGCGCTTTGTCTTTGATATTAATTTGTTGGAAAGGTAGAGGAGACAAAGTATGAATTCACACAAAACAGGAGTTGTTGTTTTTCTATTGATCACACAAAACATAATGTTGAAAGGTATTTAAACCTTGTCTCGCTTAAAATATCTTGACATGCAATCACATGCAACCGCACATTAAAAGTCATCTATCACTTAACTCACTTTGACTCAACACTCAACCCTCAATCACTCAATTAACTTACTCTCTATATTTAGCCAATTTCACATGCGAGAGTAATTACAATTGCTAACATTTATTATAGAATTAATGAGAAAACTGCGAATACTTAATACATCAGAGATGAAATCATTAAATTAACTATCTCTCTATATTTAACTAATTTCACATACCAGAGTAATTACAATTTCTAACATTTATTATAGAATTCCTGGACAAGCTGCAAATGCGTAATACGTCACACCAACAAGAATATGAGAGGTATAACGACTATCTGGGCCAGGGGTGCGTGAGGACACCTTTTCTCGCCTAGTAACACGTATTTTTTTATGTAATGTAATTTCCACTTTAGTTGCAGGTGGGGAAGCTTGGTATTTAATCAATATTTATAGGCAACTGTGTATTCCCTAAGAACATTTTGTATTCATTTTCATTTCGTTACTTCAATTATTAGTCCCTGCCATCTGGCAATGGCCAAGGACTATAGTAATCGGTTTGGTGATATTTAGCATTAATTCACGCGGTTTATACACTGAGTGTGTGACTTATGCAACCAGTTGGGTCTGTTAACTATATGGTAGCTTGTTTCATCATCTTATTTGGCCTCTTCCCAAGGCAAAGAGGCCAAGAGCATATGCTATTTTCTACTTGCGTTGTTTTCATTATTTGGGAAGTGGAGAAGTGGAGATTAATGCTATCATTAAAGGACGAGAGATGAGGCGTATGTATTTTTCTGTACACCTTCATCCTGGTTTCCACTGCCACGGCCTTGTAACTACCACCTACACCTTTCAAGATGGTGACACAAACACTACAACTACATGTTGCATGGTGGTGCCATGAATACTGCAATAGAAATAGGAAGTATGGCTTATAAAAAGCACTATCTCTGCTAAAAATTGCAATGTAGTCGACTTTTCTACAATTTCACCTCGTGCCCTAATCGTGCCCTGATTGCTTCTGTGTTGCAGATCTGCAATTTCACCTTGTGCCCTGATTGCTTCTGTGTTGCAGATCACAGGCGTGTTGGCCGTGGATCGAGACGCTCCAGATATCGCCGTCTCCTGCTGTCAATGAAGTGTTCATATATCTGATTTACAAAACCATTTAATTGACTCAGAGAATGCATATTTATTAGAAATTAGAGAGCACAATTTTTTAAACCTGTATATTTACATTTTTCCCTCATGCTTTTGATTGGGATTCTGAATTTAGAGATAAAGACCCATACCTTCGTGGGCAAGATCCAGAAGCAGAGCCTGTTGCGGCTGCATCAGCTTAAGATCCAGAAGCAGACCCTGTTGCGGCTCCATCAGCTTATGCTTATGTGTATTCTCCACTGAGTCTGGCCCCTTGATCAATTTGAGACTGTTCTCAACAAAACCAGCCTCATCATTTGATGCTGCATACCCTGGACCTGACCTGCTCAGGAGCCGAATTAACCTGAATGTGCTTCCAAGATGGATGCATGTCTGCTTCCAAGATGGACGCCTGCTTCTTAAGGTGAAATTACTAATCTCATTTTCCCAAGATATTAATTCACAACGTTTTGAACTGTGCAATAGATCGCAAGTCTTCAAAAAGATCATTCTTTCAAATCAACAAATACTTCTGGACTACCAAAGGGTTTTCTGCAATAGAGGCTAATAAATAGAATTAGGAATTTGTGTCATAAATTAAAGATACATAGAAACTCTTTTGTATAATTTCATGACAATACATCAAATTTTCATAATGTTTTAATTTGTTTTCCACATGATCTATTACACAGGAAAATCTTCTGCAAAAACATTACCGGTAACTCTTTTGTATAATTGCATGACAATACGTCAAATTTTCATAATGTTTTAATTTGTTTTCTACATGATCTATTACACAGGAAAATCTTCTCCAAAAACATTACCTATAACACTGGGAACTGTAGGAGGCCTGGTTATAATCTTAATTGTCTGTCTGTTTGCCATCCCGAACAAACTGAAATCTGCCATTTTACGGAGGCCAGGAACCACTGTGCAGAATGAAGGTAGAATCTGCAGCTAGCATGGCCCAATGAAATTAGATTTTCATTTACCCTTTTTTGGTCTGCACAGAAATACACGAAAACATCCCAAAATCGACGCTACTGAAGCAGAAGAAAATTCTCTTCACCCTAGAAGAACTCACAGAGGCAACGGATAATTTTCATGAAAGCAAGAAGCTTCGAGAGGAAGGATTTCTGGCAAGCAGCCCGAAGAATACGATTCGGGTGTACCATCTTCTTTATCTCCGAGAGAAGGGTTCGGAAGAAGAGGAAATAGAGAGGAAATCAGAATCAGAACCTAAATGGAATGACATGAAAGAAATGCATGCAATCCACACCTTTGCATTTCGTAAATACTTAGCTATGTCTGTGTGCTTCAAACAACGTTGTGAATTGGAGATTCCCTCTTGCTTTGCCTTTGAGGACTAAACAAATTATAAAAATAAATTAAAATCATGCATAAAAATCTCTGCAAAAGTAATTTTGCCTGGAATAGGATTAGGAGGATCGCATTTCGGAACCAAACCTGGACTTTCGTTGTTGACAAGAAATCGGTAGCAGCAACATGAAGATTTGTGACATCGCCAAAAACTGTGCGCCTTTTTGGCTGAGAACCGCTTGCAAATATTATCAGGGTTTGAAGGCAAGGAATGCAGTTGGTGAAATTCCAGCTTACCAGTAATGGCGGTCACTGTAATTCCAGAGCGATTCCCTTTGAACTGAGCTATTCGAACGCAATAACACGTAATTGCGGTTACTCTGGCCTAGTGGGAAATGCATGCACTGCTATTGACACGTGAAATCCATGCAAAAGGCAATATTTGTGTGTTGGATCTACTACTATTCTGCATTGGATTGGCCCGCAGTATTGAGCCTGCCATGGTTACAACACTCGTGGTGTAAAGTTAAATACACTTTTCGACAATCTCCAGCAAATACTTTTAAGTATAGGCTTACCACAACTTGGTTATAATGAATGTGTTGTCGATGTCTGGTTGTCAATCAAATGGTGCCAGTAGAGGAAACACTTTAGGCTAGGACAGATTATGTGCCGCTATGTTGTATTTAATGGTGATCTAACTAATATATAGATAAAATAGTGAAATTTTAAAGTATTTAAAATTTAAGGATATTATATTATTTAGTTTGGCAATATCCATGTCGTTACGGCTATTTCATGACCGCTGGGGAACCTTGTGAAAATGGACCTATGGGCCATGGAACCACCACGGAAGGAATATGCATCCTAGCTATATTATGCTCTCATTTGAGGGCGGAAGCCAAAAACGAGATAGGCATTCTTGGATTGTCTCAAGAAGTTCCTCATCGCCGAGCTCTGGGCCTTACTGTATTGTGGGCTTACTTACAAGTTGAGATGCTGCGTTCGTACCTAAGTGAATCGAAAGAGTATTCTAGCTAGAATAAGAAGTAGCTGCTATAGCGAGACATAGTTAGATGCCTATGCGACGCATAGTTATTACTTCTCGAATGAGAACTAGACTTATGGCTTGGGTTCGGTCACAGATTACTCGCTATCGGCCTCACTCACCTCTGTTGTTTGACCCTGCCCCATTTCGACTTCACTTGTACCATTTTGGTCCATCCCCATAGTTTAGAATGCATGCTCGTGGTATTGGTCAATCCGAATCAATCCAAGAAGGCGGGAGCTAGCTAGACAGACAGTAAGTAGCTTGACGAGGATAACTGAGTTGACATGACGGGGTTGGCTGCTGGCACAACATGATGGTGCCTTACGGCAGGTGGACGCCGCCGCGGTAGCGTTCGCGGTGGTGCATCAGGATTCCAATGGACTGTGATTTTGAACTAAATTTGAAACAGGAAATCCATGAAATCCTTGAAGGCTTCAGCTCTTGAAAATAGAAGGAAAAATTGTGCAATGCTACAATTCGATTTAGGTTTTGGGTTCACCCTCTTTAAGATCTTCATCTACAAGCACTTCAGCTTGGCTTGGGTTGGCTCGATGGTTGACATTCTGCGTAAACATGTAAAGATCAACAACAAACTTTTATTTTCATGTTGACAAAGCATTTGAGCCAATGAGACTATTGATACCATTGCTGTTGCTACTCCCGAAGATGCTCTGAAGTCGCTGAAGCTCTGAGACCATTGAGCCCGTGAGCCTATGAGACCATTGATACCGTTGCTTGCTACTCCTCAGGAAAACACTCGTTAAGCTGACCTCCCATCCAACAGCTAGACAAGGATTAGCTGCCATGCAGCCTATCTTTGTTTATATATTTTTCAAAGGGAATCTAATCTAATCTATTCCATGTTTATTTAAAATAAATTTGTACATACCCTTGATATTAAGACATTTAGTATGGAAGCGTTTATTAAGTTCCAGATGTTACTTCTTTTTATTTATTTATTTAAAGAAAATGGATAGAATGCATGTTATGAGTTCACTGAGTTATTTAGAAAATGGATGGTATAATTTCTTGGGTAGGTACTGATTTATAAAATTTAGTGTTTTAGTAATTTAAAAAAAAATAATGTTATTTTTTAATTCAATTTCGTTTGCCAGCAAATTTTTTAAATTAATACTATTTTTAATTCTAGCTAAATAAATTTTGAAAACTATATACATATTATACTGTTATATATAAGGAGGGCAGGTTTTGCCTTTGGCAAAAGAATACTGCGCACATATAATTAAATGGGAAAACGTGGAAACCCAATACAAGTTTCACTTACATATCACACCTAAATTTTGTTGTTGTGCTATGTTGGTATTAATTTTTGTTGTTGTGCTATATTGGTATTTTTAAGATTGAAATAGATATTTATTTAATGTGAATTTGTGATTTTTTTATATGATTATGTGTAAGTATTTTATAAAATGGGATATAATTATTATTTTAAATGTGTATTAAATTTTGTATTTATTTATTTTTTAATTATGTGTAAATGTGATGATGAATTTAAGTTATGAGGTGGTTTCATTTATCCATTATAAATGTGTACTATCGAAATGAATATTATGATGAGAATGAAAAAAATTGTTTGAATATTTTTTTGGGGAAATTTGGGTATTTTTATTGTGTTTCATTTTTTAACATGGTATTAGAATTACTTTCTTCTTAAAGATATCATAATTCCATGATTCCATGGTAGTGCTTCAAGGAAGACCATTAAAAAACCAACAATGAAATGATTGTAAAGTGTTTATGCTAAATGATATTGAGGACATGTATAATATGATAACCATACATGATGAGCATGCTTCACAAAAAGAATGAGCATTGAAACACCATAAAAAAATCAAAGAATATTGGGAAGTAATCCTTCCATGTGCGCTACATGTATATTACATGTTGTTAATTGTTCTTAGTTTCTAGGTTAGCTATTTTTAGTAAATTAGATCCACTTTTATTGGATTTAGTCAATGATATCTTCCTATATATGTAACCATTATTTAATCAATAAAATATAATGTCATTTGTGTTTGGTGTGTAACCATGTTTGTTCTCTCAATTTCTAAGTTGGTATCAAAGTTGGTTCAACTCCGACTCTCTCAAGAGAGCGGCTATGATCATGTCAATTATGCAAGTTTTAAATCCTTATACATAGCTTACCATGTGAGAGTGTTTAGTTTTTGTATGAGTGAGAGTGTTGAGTTTCCACATAAAGTGCCCCAACAATACTATTAGCAATGCGAAAACTCTCAACTACCACAATCAAAGCTAATGGATACATGAAATCTGATGGGAGTTATCAATTCATTTCATTCTAGTTCAATATGTGAGAGCAATCCAAGTTGTGAGGCTTGGTTTTATTTGCGTAAATAGTAGAAGTCACAATCGAATATGTATTTGTCATGTTTGACATGTGCATGCCAATGCCGAGGAAAGGTAAGAGAATGAACTTGTGTTCTTGAAAGAAGCCTATGTAAGTGAGATAACTGCTATTATGTTTGATGGTCAAAGTATTAAAATTGTGCCATTGCTGCTGTGAAATTTCCACGTGAAAGACAATGATGACACATTGACTAAGAAAAGTGTCAAGGAAGCAGTCTCAATAGCAATAGAGGGAAAACATCATCAGTAGAGTTTGGAGTGCAATGGCTTAGTCTTCTCATTATTATTTTTTTTCAATTTTGATTGTTCTAAAACTTGTGGAACATAATGGCTATAGATGATACAAAGGAAAACAAGCATATGTTTTTTCATCATGAGCTCATGAGATTTGTTGGGTTCTTTGTTTCTTTTCTAACTTTTAGTTAAATTGGTGTGTAAAATTTATATAATGAAGAGTCCATTATTGAACAAAGTAGCATAGTTTAAGTTAGTTGTTCTTGATGTTCTTCGATGTCAAGATAACATACACTGATTTGGTTATGTTTATACTTTGTTATATGTTGGTGGTCTAGTTGTTCTTCGGTGCTTCAAGATCAAGAATTATATGTTATCTTTGTGCGTATGTAAGTTTGTGTATGTGGAGAAAAGTCAAGTTGTATGATTGAATTCTAAATACACTTAGTATCTAGATTATTTACCTATATAACTAGAAATATGTGTTTCAATGCATACTGACGGGATGGAAGTATGTTCATAGAGTGATTTAGTGTTGAGACTATTTCTTGGGGTAGTCAAGAAGCACCAGGACTACAAGTGCACCAACAATGGTCAGAAGCAATTATATCTTAAATGAATCAAGTGGTAGCTCGAAATCGTGGTGGTCAAAGAGCATTGTCTATGAGGTTCCATAGTGGGTGTAAGTTTTAACGAAGACCAACCAAACAAATATCAATATTGATATTGTAATTAGTGATTTTTATATTTAACATGTAAGCATTAAGGGAGGGAATTGGAAGTAATGCTTCCATGTGTGTTACATGTGTATTATAGGTTGTTAATTGTTGTGAGTTTCTATTCTAGCTATTTTTAATAAATCAAATCCACTTTTATTGAATCTAGTCAGTGATACATTTATATATATGTAACCATTATTTGATTGATCAAATATAGTATGATTTATGTTTTGGTGTGTAACTATGTTTTCTCTCATTTTCTAATGGAATGACCTTTTCATAATTATCTTAATTCTACACTAACAATTGTGTCAATGATTTGCCCCCAACAACATGAATATGCATTAAACTATAGAAATGATGTGAATATCCTTGATCTTTAATAGAAATGTGGTTCTATATAATAAGGTATGTTATTTTCTCAAAGAAGAATACCTAGTTCCATTTAATATCTCTATAAAAAGTTGTCATCTTAAATTTTGTTTTCTCTTCTCTTTTATGAAATGGGATTTCGTGTAAGGAAGCATGGATTATTAGCATGAGCCATTAGGAGTCAAAATTTAAGAAGTGATTTGTATGATTAATACTGATTATATGAGAAATTTTAATACAAATATAAAGAAAAAAATAACGTCACCATGTTTTTGAAAAAATTATATTTCACCATGTTTTTATGGAATTATCTTTGCAAGAGCCATGGTTGTTTTCATGGACTAAACCTCTCTTTATTGGTATTTTTTTTAAGTGAAAGAAGTTGGTTTTTGAAATATGTTACGTTTCTATTTAATCATTTAGCATTGGAAAATGGAAAAAATGGAAAAAGTGCCTTAATAAGGGGGTAAGGAATCCATGATCTAAAGATAATTATGTTCATTAGATAAGAATTTCTCAAGAAGAAGTCACAAAATTTGGTTGGGGATATTTCTTGATGAATTATATCTAGGTAAATGTGCTACTTTTGTTCACAAATATGTACACATTGATTTGGAATACTTTTAACCAATTACAATTAAGGAAAAACTATATAGCTCTCTTAATTTATTTTTAAGAAATTTTCTATATTTTATTGTTAAAATCCATATTTCGCTTTCGATCTTTGTAATAGCTGCCAATAAATTTCATTGGGGATCCACCTTGCTAACCAATATTTTATAATGTTTATTCATAAATAGTAGTTTTTTGTAAGGTAATGCCTATATATATATATTATATATAATATAATATATATATATAGTATATATTATATTGATAGCAGTTCTGAAAACCCAATCTATGTAATTCTATATTAGAACATAACTATAGTTCCCTTGATTGGATCTACAAAATACCATAGGCAGAACACCATCATGCCCAAAACCATGTGCGAAATCCATGGTAGGTCTACCCAGCATCATTGTGTTTGCGCAACTATTATTTGGCTTGCACAAAAAAAATATGCCAAAAGTGCTGCCCGAAACCCCGTGTAGGGGGCTACTTCCTCCCTTCAAACCCCTAAAAAGGGGGGCGGCTGCCCCCACATGAGCCCCCGCTATGCCTGGTACAATGTAACAGTGCCTATGGATAGTCATGGAATTCCTGGACAAGCTGGAAATGCGTAATACATCACAGCTACAAGAATATGAGAGGTATAACGACTATCTCGCCAGGGGTTTGTATGGAAGCGTTTATTAAGTTCCAAATGTTTTACTTCTTTTTATTTATTTCTTTAAAGAAAATGGATAGAATGCATGTTATGAGTTTACTGAGTTATTTAGAAAATGGATGGTATAATTTCTTGGGTAGGTACTGATTTATAAAATTTAGTGTTTAAGTAATTCTAAAAAAATAATGTTATTTTTTAATTCAATTTCGTTTGCCTAGCAAATTTTTATTAAATTAATATATTTTTTAATTCTATTAAATAAATTTTGAAAACATATACATAAATTATCGTTATAATATAAGAAGGGCAGGTTTTGCCCTTTGGCCAAAAGACTACTGCGCACAAATAATTAAATGGGAAAACGTGGAAACCCATTACAAGTTTCCACTACATACACACCTATTTTTTGTTTGTGCTATGTTGGTATTAATTTTTGTTTAATTAAGGTGAATTTGTGATATATATATATATATAAATAATTATATATTATTCATTTTTAAGTATTTTATAAAATGGGTAAATTATTATGTTTAAATGGTGTATTATTTGTAATTTTATTTATTTTTTAATTTATTTGTAAATGTGATGATGAATTTAAGTTATGAGGTGGTTTCATTTATCTATTATAAATGTGTACTATCGAAATGAATATTATAATGAGAATGAAAAAAATTGTTTAAATATTTTTTTTGGGAAATTTGTGTATTTTTCTTGTGTTTCATTTTTTAACATGGTATTAGAATTACTTTCTTCTTAAAGATATCATAATTCCACGATTCCACGGTAGTGCTTCAAAGAAGACTATTAAAAAACCAACAATGAAATGATTGTAAAGTGTTTATGCTAATTGATATTGAGGACATGTATAATATGATAACCATACATGATGAGCATGCTTCACAAAAAGAATGAGCATTGAAACACTATAAAAAAATCATAGTATATTTGGAAGTAATCCTTCCATGTGTGCTACATGTATATTACACGTTGTAAATTGTTGTTAGTTTCTAGGTTAGCTATTTTTAGTAAATTAGATCCACTTTTATTGGATTTAGTCAATGATCTCTTTCTACATATGTAACCATTGTTTAATCAATCAAATATAATGTCATTTGTGTTTGGTGTGTAACCATGTTTGTTCTCTCAATTTCTAAGTTGGTATCAAAGTTGGTTCAACTCTGACTCGCTCAAGAGAGCGGCTATGATCATGTCAATTATGCAAGTTTTAAATCCTTATACATAGCTTACTGTGTGAGAGTGTTTAGTTTTTGTATGAGTGAGAGTGTTGAGTTTCCACATAAAGTGCCCCAACAATACTATTAGCAATGCAAAAACTCTCAACTACCACAATCAAAGCTAATGGATACATGAAATTTGATGGGAGTTATCAATTCATTTCATTCTAGTTCAATATGTGAGAGCAATCCAAGTTGCGAGGCTTGGTTTGATTTGCGTAAACAGTAGAAGTCACAACCGAATATGTATTTTTCATGTTTGACATGTGCATGCCAATGCCGAGGAAAGGTCAGAGAATGAACTTGTGTTCTTGAAAGAAGCCTATGTAAGTGAGATAATTTCTATTATGTTTGATGGTCAAAGTATTGAAATTGTGCCATTGCTGCTGTCAAATTTCCATGTGAAAGATAATGATGACACATTGACTAAGAAAAGTGTCAAGGAAGCAGTCTCAATAGCAATAGAGGGAAAACATCATCAGTAGAGTTTGGAGTGCAATGGCTTAGTCTTCTCATTATTATTTTTTTTTTCAATTTTGATTGTTCTTAACTTATGGAACATAATGGCTATAGATGATACAATGGAAAACAAGCATATGTTTTTTCATCATGAGCTCATGGGATTTGTTGTGTTCTTTGTTTCTTTTCTAACTTTTAGTTAAATTGGTGTGTAAAATTTATATAATGAAGAATCCATTATTGAACAAAGTAGCATAGTTTAAGTTAGTTGTTCTTGATGTTCTTCGATGTCAAGATAACATATACTGATTTGGTTATGTTTATACTTTGTTATATGTTGGTGGTCTAGTTGTTCTTTGGCGCTTCAAGATCAAGAATTATATGTTATCTTTGTGTGTATGTAAGTTTGTGTATGTGGAGAAAGGTCAAGTTGTATGATCGAATTCTAAATACACTTAGTATCTAGATTGTTTACCTATATAACTAGAAATATGTGTTTCAATGCATACCGACGGGATGGAAGTATGTTCATAGAGTGATTTAGTGTTGAGACTATTTCTTGGGGTAGTCAAGAAGCATCGGTACTACAAGTGCACCAACAATGGTCAGAAGCAATTGTATCTTAAATGAATCAAGTGGTAGCTTGAAATCGTGGTGGTCAAAGAGCATTGTCTATGAGGTTCCATAGGGGGTGTAAGTTTTAACGAAGACCAACCAAACAAAGATCAATATTGATATTGTAATTAGTGATTTTTATATTTAACATGTAAGCATTAAGGGAGGGAATTGGAAGTAATGCTTCCATGTGTGTTACATGTGTATTATAGGTTGTTAATTGTTGTGAGTTTCTATGCTAGCTATTTTTAATAAATCAAATCCACTTTTATTGAATCTAGTCAGTGATACATTTCTATATATGTAACCATTATTTGATTGATAAAATATAGTGTGATTTATGTTTTGGTGTGTAACTATATTTTCACTCTCATTTTCTAGTGGAATGACCTCTTCATAATTATCTTAATTCTACACTAACAATTGTGTCAATGATTTGCCCCCAACAACATGAATATGCATTAAACTATAGAAATGATGTGAATATCCTTGATCTTTAATAGAAATATGGTTCTATTTAATAAGGTATGTTATTTTCTCAAAGAAGAATACTTGGATCCATTTAATATCTCTGTAACAAGTTATGAAATGGGATTTCGTGTAAGGAAGCATGGATTATTAGCATGATCCATTAGAGTCAAAATTTAAGAAGTGACTTGCATGATTAATACTGATTATATGAGAAATTTTAATACAAATATAAAGAAAAAAATAACATGCTATTAATCACCATGTTTTTGACAAAAATATATTTCACCATGTTTTTATGGAATTATCTTTCCCAGAGCCATGATTGTTTTCATGGACTAAAACTCTCTTTATTGGTATTTTTTTCAAGTGAAAGAAGTTGGTTTTTGAAATATGTTACGTTTCTATTTAATCATTTAGCAATGGAAAATGGAAAAAATGGAAAAAGTGCCTTAATAAGGGGGTAAGGAATCCACGATCTAAAGAGAATTATGTTCATTAGATAAGCATTTCTCAAGAAGAAGTCACAAAATTTGGTAGGGGATATTTCTTGATGAATTATATCTAGGTAAATGTGCTATTTTTATTCACAAATATGTACACATTGATTTGGAATACTTTTAACCAATTACAATTAAGGAAAAACTATATAGCTCTCTTAATTTATGTTTAAGAAATTTTCTATATTTTATTGTTAAAATCCATATTTAGCTTTCGAGCTTTGTAATAGTGGCCAATAAATTTCATTGGGGATCCACTTGGCTAACCAATATTTTATAATGTTTATTCATAAACAGGGTTTTTGTAGGTATGCCTATATATATAATATATATATCTAAAATATATATATATATATATAATATATTATTATATATAATCTATATATATATAAAATAGAATATAATATATATATATATAATATATATATATAACATTAAACCTCAATATATTAAGCCTATATTAGAACATAACTATAGTTTCCTTGACTGGATCTACAAAATACCATAGGCAGAACACCATCATGCCCAAAACCATGTGCGAAATCCATGGGTAGGTCTACCCAACATCATTGTGTTTGCGCAACTATTATTTTGCTTGCATAAAAAAAATATGCCAAGGGTGTTGCCCCGAACCCCGTGTAGGGGGGCTACTTCCTCCCTTCAAACCCCCTAGAAAGGGGGGCTGCTGCCCCCCAACATGACCCCCCCGCTAGCCTGGTACAATGTAATAGAGCAGTGGGTAGTCATCGAAGAAATAAACACCCAACAATTTTAAATGTGGAAAAATGAGCTTTATAAATATATATATAAATATATATATATAATATATATATATAAATAATATTATATTAAAGCGGGGAAGATGTCAAATTAAAATATGTAGCTTTATAGGTGTAATGGGATATAATAAAGTGTATTTGGTAAAAACATGGGATATCTATTAATATTAGGGGTTATTTATTAGAGATATGTATTGGGAGGAGAGTTTAACAAAAGGAGTAATGAGCCTATAAATTAGATACAAATTGAGGCCAATCTAACATTTCCATCTATGCTTAACAATGCATTTTTCAACTTTAATATGTTCTTAGAAAATTTTAGAGATGATTATATTATCTTGTGTTCCTAATGTGTTTTTTATGTAAAATACTGAGAATATTTGGTACAAATCACAAGGAATACAATCAATAGAAAAATATGGGACATGTCCCCTGCTGAAGGATGATCAATACTCAACTGGCTTATAGAAATTACTACCCCTCCCTATAGTTGTTGGTTCAAATGGAACTATATCCTATTTTCTATGATTTTGGGTGTTGAGAAATGTAGTAAGAAAGTCTCAATTTGACTTTGCCTTGGTCAAATTAAGAAAATTTGAATTTCCATGTCAACGGACAACTTGGAGGAAATTGACTTGTGTGACATGGCTCTTGTCACTCAATTAGCTCATTAAATTCGAGTTAACGGGATTAGAATTCAGTTAAGCATGTGTGATTGCTAATTTGTAGAAATCAAGGTTAGTTATTTCCAATTGTATTAAGTTAAACTAGTTCTAACAATTAATTAAACTAGTGGAAGGTCAATTGTGTAGTGGGACAATAGTCTAACTCTGTAATCATCAAGTTAACTAATCACATGGCAACCATCACGCTGTGAAAAGTTCAATAGGCCAACTATGAGGCTTGAGGCTTTTATCCTTGGCCATCTCCTCGATAGTTTGTAGAAGCTCTTCCTTCGAGATTGGATTGTCCATCATTGAAATGTCCTCTTCATTGACCATCATTGTAAACATATTAGCAAAGCTCATTTTCTTTGCCATATGGTCACCCTGTCTTTCCTTTAATTGGTTTCTGAGAAACCGAGATGCCTCCCATTTAATCTCCATGACAAAGGTATGCAAGTTTCCTTCATCATATTTTATGGCCCAAATGGAATTTATTTTATTTATTTTGGTTATTTCTCGGTGAAAGAACTTCGTATTCTGGCCACCGCCCTTAATCCATGCAAGTCACTTTTTTTTTCTCCATTCCTGTTCTTGTAATTGAAGATTTTTTTCCTTCTTCATCATTAGGTTCAAGATTTCACACAGCAGGGTGCAACACTAGGACTTCCTCGGAGGTCACCCATCCTAGTACTACTCTAGTCAAGCGCACTTAACTGTAGAGTTATGATGGGATCTGGTGCATTAAAGATAGTATGATCACACTAGTTATTTGATTTATATAAATTTTATTTAGATGATTAATTGGTTTGTGTACAGTTAATTCAATCTTTATGGAAAAAAATTAAAAATGATTTGTTAAAAATAAAACTTATCTTGAGTTTTATTTGATATAAAATTTAAATATCAAAGAAGAGATTAATCAAAAGGCGACTACTCAAATAGTCATCATTCTGGTTTGTACCTCATAATATGAGAGGTAGCAGTTGCTAAATGAAAATTTAAAGAAATGGATTTTGATAACGATGAGGGAAGAAGTTTTATTTATAATTGAGATAAATATATTTTAACATTAAATGTATTAAGAAAAGAGAATACATTGTAATCCACAGAAAACCTATTTGTGAAAAAAAATGTTTCACAAACATTTAGATCTCAGTTGCATAACCATGACAAGGATGAATGTAGGGAATTCTATCTAAGTAACTATCACCATTCAAAACTTCTGTAGTATGATTCTCTGGTTCAGTTCATCCCGAGATATATGATATATTCATGTGTTGACTACCCTATCTAGAGTGACAAAAGACATATAGCTCAGTTCAATTGTTACTTTTTTTTTGCAGTCGAAAAAAAAAAAAAAAAACATATTTCGTTAATAAAAGTGATTGCATTATCTTGTTTATGATTTTCTTCCTCCTCAAATGAACATTTTTTCATAGATCTATCGTTGTACTTCCATTTAAAGCTTACCTCCTTCGTGAAAAAAAATGTTTCACAAACATTTAGATCTCAGTTGCATAACCATGACGAGGACAAATGTAGGGAATTCTATCTAAGTAGCTATCACCATCCAAAACTTCTGTAGTATGAATTCTTTGGTTCATATCATCCCGAGATATATGATATATTCATGGTTTGACTACCCTATCTAGAGGGACAAAAGACATATAGCTTAGTTCAATTTTTTTTTATTCTTTTTCGTAGACGGAAAAAAACAACATATTTCATTAATAAAAGTGATTACAATATCTTTTTTATCATTTTCTTCCTCCTCAAATGAACATTTTGTCATAGATATATTGTTGTACTTCCATTTAAAGCTTACCTCTATTCTGGTGTGTACCTCGTAATATGAAAGGTAACAGTTGCTAAATGAAAATTTAAAGAAATGGATTTTAATAACGACGAGGGAAGAAGTTTTATTTATACTTGAGATAAATGTATTTTAACATTAAATGTATTAAGCAAAGAGAATATATTGTAATCCACAGAAAACCTATTTGTGAAAAAAAATGTTTCACAAATATTTAGATCTTAGTTGCATAACCATGACAACGACAAACGAAATTCTATCTAAGTAACTATCACCATTCAAAAATTTTGTAGTATGATTTCTTTGGTTCAGTTCATCTCGAGATATATGATATATTCATGTGTTGACTACCCTATCTAGAGGGACAAAAGACATATAGCTCAGTTCAATTTTTATTTTATTTTACTTTTTTTGCAGTTGAAAAAAAAACATATTTCATCAATAAAAGTGATTACAATATCTTATTTATGATTTTCTTCCTCCTCAAATGAACATTTTGTC